>CM076572.1:655748416-655978319 GCA_034641835.2 Pinus albicaulis
TTATTGATTTTTGTATCAGGAGTTCGAGGGGCAATACAAGGCTAAAATCAGCAGAACGTGACATGATCACAAGGGATAATAAGACCTCCAGTGAAGGTGTAACTCGTGCAGAGATTGGAAATATGCGGGAATATTTTAAAACATATATTCTAGGGACTCTAACAATGCAGTTCGACAATATGCAAGACAAACAAAAGCAAGCAGAAGAAGAAGAACAAAATTTGGCAATATTCTGTCCTCAATGCAGGAAGAAACACAACCACAAAGAGTGCCTACTAGATATAATCATATTTTGTGCCATTTGCACGAAATATCACCCCACAGAAGGATTCCCCTTGCTTCCTAGGTTAAAAGAAGTCTATAAAGAGGCAGAAGAAGAATAAGAAGTGGTATGCTTACTTAATCAGCGACGACAATGGCAGCCACGACAATCAGGTATGCCAACTGATCCATTCTCTTCTTTTCAGCCTCCTCAATATAATGCTCAACAATATAATGGAATGTGGAAAAATCAGCCACCTTTCCCCAATTGGTCACAACAATCATTCCCTATATCACCATGGCCAAATCAATCCAACCAAATTAATTGGAAAAATTTTCCTTTCTTGCCACCGTTTTGGCAAAACAATGCTTATCCAACACAACGGTCCCCCTCCACCTTGCAGAGTCAAGCCTGGCAGTCAAACTGGAAAAGACTTGCAAATCAGCCAACTGGAACAATTCCCCTCTCTCAACCTACACTACCAGCTCCTTATCCATTGCCACAAAACCCCCAGACCAATTTAAGACCACAACTCCCAGCCCAACCCAACCCAAACCCAAACAATAGGCCAGTTCAGTCTTTCCAAATAATGGAACCACCAGAATTATAAACTGAACCGAGGGAGTGTAATGAACTTCAATTGAGGTCTGGGTGCATAATAGAAACAGAGAGAGACAAAAATGTTCACAATGAAGATTCGTTACCTTTAGAACAAACATTGAAAAAATAGAAGGTGGTTCAAAAAACTCAACATCAAACTCCACAACAAGCAACCACCTCTTCTCCACCATTCCTAGAACAATTAATCATACCTTGCCCATTAGAATATCCTGTTTTTGATCTTCTGGGAGAATTAAAAAATTTGTGTATAAAAATCCCTCTCCTCTAAGCTATCCAAGACATCCCTATTTATGCAAAAACCATTAAGGAATTGTGTATAATGAAGCCAAAGAGGAGAACAACAACCAACCCAATTGTCCAAATATTCAGTACTCTATCTGACTTATTATCAGGAATGGAAACACCTGTAAAATATGAAGACCCAGGAAATCCTATAGTGACAGTGAAAATCAATGGGAAATTGTTCCCAAATGCCTTAGTTGATTTGGGAGCTGCAATCAATATCCTAAAAACCACCACCTGTCAAAAACTTGGCATTACATCATTAGAACCAACAAAAACCTTATTGGAATTGGCTAACCGCTCAGTAGTCAAACCAGAAGGTACACTACAAGATGTAATGGTATCCGTAGATTCCTGGGAATACCCTGTTGACTTTCTGGTTATTAACCCAAAGAACCGGCTAGATGGACACCCGTTAATTCTAGGTAGACCTTGGTTGGCAACTGCCGATGCTTATATTGGCTGCTGACAAGGAAACATGACAATAACAAGGGGAAACTATGTCAAGAATTTAGCTTTATATCCCCCAACCCAACCAAGCCTATCAATAATAAAAACAAGGAAGCATCCTGTATCATATCTTATGGAAAATATGAGATCACCACTAACCATAGAAGATGCCCTCGATTTTAAAGATCAAACAGAGGATGATATCATTAATATTTTTATTAACAAACCACAAATCAGATCCCATATACAATGTCAAATGATCAAGGCAGCATTTGATAATAAAGAAGAAGAAGATCCCCTGAAAGACATTCCTGATCAAATAATACCCACTACTTCAGTGTACAATAGTAATATTGTGGAAATTGAACCAGGCAAAACTTTAAACATTTACAAAAATCTGACTGCTGAATAAGAAGAGAAATTGGTCCAATTACTACGAAAATATAAAGGAGCCTTTGCATGGGATTATCCAAACATGAAGGGAATTGACCCCCAGTTATGTACACACCACATATACACCGAAAAGGATGTGAGACCCATTCGAAAACCCCAACGAAGACTAAACCCTCACCTTAAAGATATTGTGAAAGCTGGATTACAAAATTTTTTGGATGTTAATTTCATTTACCCAATATCTGATAGCAAGTGGGTCTCCCCATTAGTAGTGGTACCAAAGAAGAACAGGAAGTGGAGAATATGCGTAGATTACCGAGAACTCAACAAAGAAACCCAAAAATACCAATTTCCCCTTCCTTTCATTAACCAAGTATTAGACACATTGGTAGGAAAGAAATTCTTTTCTTTCCTAGATGGCTTCAGTGGGTACAATCAAATCCAGATTGTCCCTGAGGACCAAGACAATACTAATTTTACCTGTCTTTGGGGGACATTTGCCTATCGAGTATTACCCTTTGGCCTATGTAATGCCCCTACTACATTTAAGAGGGCCATTCTCAGCATGTTTTTAGATTTAAAAAATGAAGGGCTCGAAGTATATATGGATGACTTCACACCTTACGGAGATGATTTTGAGCCAGCATTCGAAAAATTAGAAAAGGTGTTGCAAAGATGTATTGACACTAGGATTTTTTTAAGCCATGAAAAGTGTCATATGATGATGACCGAAGGACTTATCTTAGGACATTACATTTCAGCAGCTGGAATTCAAGTGGATCCAGCCAAAATTCAGATAATTTTGTTAATACCTACACCTACCACACAAACAGAGGTACGTAGCTTTCTTGGATTTTCCGGTTATTATAGAAGATTCATAGAACATTATTCTCAAATAGCTGCACCTTTATATGCACTAATAGGAAATGTTGATTTTATTTGGACAGATAAATGTGACCATGCTTTCAAGGATCTAAAAAAGCTTGTATCAATAGCCCCAGTGCTGAGGGGCCCAAATCGGAATTTTCCATTCGAAATTTCATCTGATGCCTCAGACACAGCGATTGGAGCAGTGCTTGGGCAGGAAGAGGATAAGAAACCATATGCAATCTATTATATTAGCAAAAATCTAGCTCCTGGTGAACTAAACTATACTATGACTGAGAGGGAATTTTTAGCTATAGTTCATGATGTAAATAAATTTAGACATTACATAACTGGGTATCCTGTAGTTTTATATACTGATCACTCTGCCATTAAATTTTTAGCAAAAAAACCTGTTACAAATGGAAGAGTGACAAGATGGTTGATTTTATTGCAGGAATTCGATATTACAATTAAATATCGACCTGGAAAAGAGAACCTTGTAGTTGATTTTCTATCACGAAAGCCAAAGCCAACAGATGCAACAACAGTCGAAGACCACTTCCCAGATGAACATTTGTTCGTTGTTACTGTTAGAACCCCATGGTATGCTGATATAGAAAATTATTTGGCAATAGGTAAATTACCTAAACATCTAACCCTTAATGAATGAAAGCAGATAATACAACGTAGTACTCGATTCTCTTGGATTGGGGGCTACTTGTTTTATACAGGGTCAGATATGAAAATCAGGAGATGTGTTTGTGAGGACGAAGTATTTGATATTCTGAAAGCATGCCATGACGGGCCATGTGGCAAACATTTTACAGATCGTAGAACTTCCCACAAGGTTTTATAGACAGGCTACTATTGGCCTACCATTTTTAAATATGCTAAAAAATTTGCGCAGGCCTGTGATAGCTGCCAAAGGGCGGGTCGCCCTGGACAGTCCGATGAAATGCCTTTGAACCCACAATTAGTAATTGAACCATTTGAACGCTAGGTGCTCGATTTTTTTGGTCCCATTAACCCCCCATCGAACCAAAGAACATACATCCTAGTTGCAACTGAGTATGTCACTAAATGGATTGAAGCAGAGGCACTTTCGAAATCTACATAAGACTCTGTAATATAATTCCTTTTCCAAATCTTTGTGCGATACGGCCTCCCAAGGGACATAATCACATATGGAGGACCACAGTTTGCAGGTAATAAACTCGCTGAAACATTACATAATTACCACATTTAGCACAAAATTACAACCCCATACCACCCACAGGAAAACAACGAGGTAGAGAGTATGGATAAAGCGATTGAATCTATATTGACAAAAATAGTTGCCTCACACAGACGTGACTGGGCTTACAGATTGCCAGAAGCCTTGTGGGCGTACTGAACAACATGGAGAGGTACTACAGGGTATTCACCATATCAATTAGTATTTGGAAAAGAGCCCATCTTTCCAATAGAGTTTGAAATTCAGAGATTAAGAATAGCCCATAAGGTGGGTTTAGACTCAAATGAAGCCCAGGTTAGAATATTACAGCAAATCAATGAGTTGGATGAAATGAGGCACTCTGCTCTTTAGCACACTGCGTTAATTCAACAACAGAGAGAAAAATGGCACGATGCCCTCATCAAAGAAAAAATCTTCCATGAAGGAGATTGGGCACTCCTATATGACTCCAGGTTTCAGGATTTTCCAGGGAAACTCCAGACTCGATGGCTTGGACCTTACGAGATACAAAAAGTGCATGATAATGACACTATTACCTTAACTACCATTGATGGATCTGGACATTCCTTCAAAGTAAACGGTCATCGAGTGCGACTTTACCATAAAGCGCTTACTCGAGAATCCTTCTACCAACAACTACAGGAAGATTCTACCATGCAAATTCTTGCTGAAGGAGATAACTCCTCCTCAACACCCATTCATTAAATCATTTCTTTCTTTTGAAATTTGTACATAAATATTGTTATTTTACTTTTCTTGTTTTTTGTATGGAATTCTGTTTCTTCAACTGTTCTTATTTTTCTTATTGTAAATTTTTGTTGTTCCTTTCAAAAGGAACAAAATTTTTGTTGTTCCTTTCAAAAGGAACAAAATTTTTGTTGTTCCTTTCGAAAGGAACAACAATTGTGCTATTTATTTTTGCTATTTCGCAGATTGTTTTTGATGTTCCTTTCGAAAGGAACAACATTTCCACAGATTGTTTCTGTTGTTACTTTCCAAAGGAACAACACTTTTTGAGTGCATTTTTCTTGTTTTAGAACAACATTTTGAGGATTTCTAATGACTCTTCTAAAGGAAAACATACTATTTATACAATATCACACAAATTAAAGCTTACTGGAATAAAAAAATCAAAAGAAATTGTCATTTTTTAAGAAATTGTTTTGTAGTGATAAGAAGAAAGAAAAAGGACATAACCACCAATATTACTTTGCTGTCTTACTATCACTAAAATTAATATGATCGACTACCTTTGTCATGTTGGTTCTTCCCGAAATTTTTATAACTTTCTTTGATTTTTATTTATTGAGTAAGAATAAGGGCATATTATTTTCTATTGAGATGTTTAGACTTCTTCCACCATCCCTACTCTTAAGGAGTGCTGATCCATCCTTTATATATAAGTAGGAAAGTGATATATAAAAAAAAAAAAAAGAGAAAAAAATATCTATATATATCACTAACAATTCTATGATATGGCAGATGGAAGATAGGGGGTCTCATCAAGAGCCATCCTACCATGATCATAAGGAAGCAGTGAAGTGGCATTCCCATCATGGCCACCACACTAGGGATATGGTCCAATGGACAATTGAAAAAAAACTAAAAAGTCCTTGGAACAGGAGGTCTCATCATGAGCCGACCTGCCCACTTTTCACTTCTTTTCGGTGAATGGCATTGTGATTTATCTGGTCCCCAAGCTAGCACAATGGCCTCCATTATGACATCACATAGCACTTCCCTAGGCATAAATAAATGATAATGGTTCCAAGGGTGAGAAAGAAACTTTGTCAAGGTTATGGACACCTGTGGGAAACAGAGCTCTGCTGATGGTATTGGAGTCACATTTTTACAACTCAATAGTAATGTTAAACCCTTTTTCCTATATCTATATCTAAATATCAAATGAAAGTATGATTCCTAAACCCTTGGTTTTGAACCTATTATACATGAAATTCATCATAAATCGATCACATTAGTTTGCGTGGGTAATAAGTGCATTAGTACTTGTTCACATCAGCTATTCCTTTTCCTTATCTTTGAATCATTAAAAACATTTCTATATCTATTTTCAATTTAATCACACGCATCGATTTCAGTAATGCAATAATTTTATTGATTGTATCATAAGTATGCATGCTTTTCCTACTGTACAACTGCTGTGCAGTACTTTCCTCTCTTATTTGACGGTCGAGGATGACCTATCATCCTTCAGGGGGGCGTGGATGCCTCTTAATGAATGCATGCAGATCAAATCCCTATATTTCCTTACCTGCACGCGAATCAAATCCCTATATTCTTGGTAATAACAAAAAATTAACGGTATTATTATGATATTTACTAAATACTATGTTGTATTGTTCCATTGCATTCCTGTGCATTCGCAAGGAATTAACAGTGTGTAGAGAAGATGGGAGGTCGACCAATTCGCAGTGAGCCGCAGGTGCTGGTTGTTTTTGATGCTGCATGAGAAATTCTAGAAAAATTGGGATGGATTACATACCTCACAAGGCTACAACAACCTCATGAAACAGTAGCTATCAAGTTTTTATAGAATTTGCAGGAAGGTTACTCCATGGTTAGAGGTAGACAGATAGTAGTAATAGATGAAATAACCGCAGAGGTGTCTGGTCTACCAGCGGAAGGACTCATATGGACTCATAAGAAGGTCAGGCTTCAAGAAGCCATGAACATTTTCCAGGAAGAAGGACAGACATTGGTTGTCAAAGGCATAGGAGTTCAGCCAACATCGTTGGGAGAACCCTGGACAGAATTGGCAAAAGCAGTATAGGCCTATATAACATGCGATGGAAGAAAAGACGTGGTAAGACCTCGCCACCTTAAGTTATTATCAGTATTAAAGAAAAAATGTATTGTAAACTTGCCTACATTTTTAAATTCCTTACTGCATGATGTTTCCCATAGTATAAGAAAAGCTCGGCACACAGACATGGTGGTGAGCCACCATTGCTTAATCAGATTAATAGTAAGTTACAGCCTTGCCCAACAACAGACCATTTGGGAAGAACTGATATTTTCAATTGATGGAGGATTAGCCTTACCTTCCCCAAAACAAAAGAGAATGGCTAGCACAGCAGCAGAGCCATCAAAACGTAGAAAATAATCCCATTCAAAAAGAAGTAGGGGAAAGATAGAAGGCCTTCTGGGTAGTAGTAGCCAGCCCTTGGAATTTCCCAGCTCGGAGGATGAGCAACCCCCACAACTGGAAGGAAGGAATCCCCGCACTGATGAGGATGAAGAAGAAATGAGCCACCACACCAGTGGTGAGGAACAAAGTCACCACACCAGTGGTGAGAAACAAAGGAGTGCAGGAGAAGGAAATGATGAAGTAGAGGGAGAGATTCACTACTCTGATGAGGAAGAAGGAAGCCCTCATACTAGTGTAGAGGGAGAGATTCACTACTTTGATGAGGAAGAAGGTATTTACCATACCTGTGAAGAGGATGAAGATAATCGCAGCAGTGAGAATGAAAGAGAAGGAGCAAAGCCTCCTGAAACCACCACTGCAAATTCACCACAAATCCCTTTTCAAGAAGACCAATTGGCCCAAATTTTGGCCAACATGAGTGAATATGTGCAGCCCCACAGCCCACTAAACCTTAATGTTGATATCAACTAATTGCAGGAGCAAGCTATTGCCAATAAAGAAATGGCTGAGGGAATGCTGGATGAAATAGAGGGAGGAAACCCTAACGGAACAACAGAATCAGCTGGGGTTACTTCCCCTGAGAAGTATGGACAGGAAGAGGTGAAAATTCTCAAGGAAAAACAGAGCCAATTGAAGTTATTACCCCTGAAGAATATAGCCGGGAGCATATGAACACTGAAGAAGTGTTCCAAGAAGAAAACATAGAAGCAAGCCCAACCGAAGGCACGGCTGCTGAGGAACAAACCCCCGCTAATCAATTGAGTTCAAAAAAAGGAACAACCATTCCATTAATGAAGAGAAAGAAAGTAACTGAACTTGATAAACTTTGGAGGGAGCGGCAGAAGCTCTAGAGGCTAGTGGAAAAACTTAGGCAGACTATTAGGGTTCTTAAAATGAAATAAATTCCCAAACGAACCCCAAAGAAGAGAAGTATAGTCACCAAACGAGCCCTGAAAAAGAGGAAAGTGGCCACTAAAACAAAGCCCCAAGTTGTAGAGACTATGGAAAACCAGGATGAGCCTAATCATGAAGATATGGAACAGTAGACAGCTATTCCAGATGCAGTTGTTCCAGATGGAGCAACCTCAAGTGAAAATGCACAAGCCTATAGTCAAAACACTTTTAGTGATCCTACATTAGCCAAAATCCAAGAGGAGTTGGCATAGGCTCGACAGGAAAGGGAAAAACTTGAAGAAGATATTGTCCTTAGAAGAAAATACCAGGATTTGCAGCAACTGATGAAGATCATCCATGCAGCAGAGGTTAAAGCCTATGAGAAGTGTTGGAAGGCAGAGGAGAAGGCTGAAAAGGTAATGAATAAATTAAAAATAGCCCAGAATCGAATGGATACTCTCTTCTCATTATACACAGATGTTTTAGCTTGTAGATGCCCTGCCAAGAATTATGCTTTATTTTTATTAGAGAGATATTTACTGTTAAAAATTAAAGCAGTTAGGGTAGGAAAATCTATAGAGTTAAACATTATAGATGATTTTGTGACACGCTGCAAACTCTATGGGGTTAAGGTACAACGTCTCCTGTGTGAGTTCTATTTGCATAATCTCATATTGGAAAATGATATTGAGACAAATACCAGCCCTTTTGTGGGTGACATCCAATACCAAGCATTTATTTCGTTTGCTGTTAATCAGTTAAAATGGCTTACAGCCTATAATGTTTTTCAAAGGCAAGAAAATGAGTTAGACTTGTGGGTTAGGAGTGAACCAAAACACCCATTACAATTATGGGTTAGGCAGAAGACAAGAGAAGGTGTTATCCAAGCATTGGGGCCTATTCATAAAACAATTGTCTTGAATGGGATAGAATATTTTCTATCTATTAGAAACCGGGCCTACATAGTAGCTAAGGTCCGATGGGGAATTTCCAATCGGAATATTCAAAATAGAGAGCCATTTAACTATAAAAATTTTGGATTAGCTGCAGACCGCTTGGTTCTCTATAGCAACCTCATTTTGAGGGAAGGCCCATTCTGGCTAGGATGTAGGTTTCGAAGCCCCATTGCATGGTATCCTGCAGCAGATTATAAAGCCATCTATGAAATACCTGAAGGATAGACATGGCATGTCTTCTAAGCTTTAGCTGCAATGCATGGTTTTAGGCCTTTTGATGAAAAACCTTCTCCAACTTATTCTTTAACTGCTTTGCATGTAAACTATGGTTTTCATGAGGACATGAAAAAAGGTAAGCAGGGGGGTATGTTGAGCGTTGGAAAAGGTATGAATTCACCATATGTTTTCTCATTCTTTTACTTTAAACATAACTCTTTTTACTCTAGAAAGGTGATTTATTACAGAATCATGGTATAATTGCAAAGACTTATGTTTATCGTAAAAGGTAACTAAAAACTGCCTTTTATTGTCAAAGACAAGAATCAAGCGAGGTGAACATCTATACCAGAGGCGAGGCTAAAGCAGGAGTAACTGTTGTTCCTCTAGTGATAGATCAAATCCTGCCAAAGAGAAGAAAATCTGAACACATTGCTAAGAGAAGGCAGGGGACATCATGGCTTCCACCAAAGAAGATCGAGTGATAACTAAATAAAGAAAGGAAGCGAATCCCTCAGGATCCTATGATCCTAAGGGATCGCTGTTCAAATATTATCTAGTCCCTTGTCTTGTCCATAGAAATTGTTATCTAAGGCAATGCCTTTAGAGATTGAAGGAGTCAAATTATTGTCTGAAAACATTCCTCTTGTAATTCTACACTTTATTGACTCTCATGATCAGAGAGCGGCTGGTGTAAACAATTTTTATGTTCAATTAATATAAAGACGCGTTTTCTTTCTATTTCTCAAGCTCTGAAGTAACCCAACAATGTTTCACTGGTGCTAAGGGCCCGACCCTGGTGGAATCGAACTGTTGTTTGTATTTCTATCCTTTAATTATTGTTGTGTGATAATTGTGTTTGGTTTTATTACAATTGTAGAGTTAATTAATTACTGTTGAACTTCTTATTGGTATTTTTGTGTGCGCTAATGAATTGCATTGCTGTTCCATTTCAACAAGGATCTTAATTCATATATTATTTATCTTTTTATCGCTTATAAAGCTTTGTTGTTCAATAGTAACTCTGTTTGTTGTTCCATTGGATTGTTGTTCATTTCAATTGCTACTTAATAATGTTTGTTGTCGACAGGGTTTGGTGTTAAACAGAATTAGCTAATTGATTCCTTTAAGTACAGAGTTGGAGTTTAGATTCATTAGTTAGCATTTTCTGTTCAATTCTAGTGTGTTGTTCATTTACAATTCATTAGTTTCAGATTGCAGAAAGATTGTTTATTTACATTATTACAGTTTTTTGTTTATGCACATAGCCATTCAATTACAGATTGTTGTTCATTTCTAATTCTTTCTTTTAAAACAGTTCTTCTTCGTTTACTTTCAACATCAGTTAGTTCAATCTCGATTTCCCTTTGATTGCTTAAGAGTAGGACTATCAACTGTAGAGAACACTAGTTATTGCTTCCTCATTCCCATATTGATTGCCTTGTTCTAGTTTGATTTCAGTTGCATCAATTTCTAAAGGAATGAGTTATTGCTACTGTATCCTTGATTGCTGTTTTGCAGAGTGAATAGTTAAGTTTCAGAGTATTTGAATTTAAGTTATTGTAATTAGATTTATTTTCAAGCATCTATTTACTATTGTATTTAGAATATGGTACTACATCTTTCGCAACATTTATCTTAGCTCAAATTGCAGCCTCAAACAGAGTACACTCTTGAAACAAAAAGTCATTCTCGGATTGATAATTAATGTAGGATAAATAGGCGTTAAAAAGACACCTTTTATACCTCAACAGAACAGTCAGAGCTATGCACGCAGGTGTAAACCTACCCTGAGGTTAGCATTGACCTCACGAAGATGCCCAGTGGAAAGATACACGCTCTCCACATCTTCATTTCTGCTGAACTACAGAGAGAGGAGGTGCACACCCAACATAATCTCATTGAAGCTGAAACAAAGACAACAGAGTCGATCCAGGCTCAAAGAGTGCAGTAGGCGGCCATAGCTCAGTGCACAGAGCTTGAGAACCTCATTGACAGATTATGTGGCAAACTTCCCGAAGTAGTCATCTCGGCCTCCATTTCATCACAAGCAAAGATTGAAAGCCTAGTCACCGCACTCAAGGCTTCTAGGTCTGAGATCTAGACAGTAAAGGCAGATTTTGAGCAACAAATTGCTGCATTACAGGCTAAAATGTAGCCTGATACCCCTCCAGAGGTGCACGTGTAATGGGCTACACTAGTGAAAAAATAATTTGCAAGAATCTTCGCCAATGTTGATAAGGGCTTAGAACTTCTAGAGACCGCCATGGGACTGTGGAACTCTATGCAGACTGACCCACTCGTCAAGAATATTACCCAGGAGATGATCACCAAAGAGTATGAATTAGAGTATTTGCAGGAGTATTTTCCCACATTCATTCCTGCCCAGTGCATGGCATGCCTTTAGACCAATCAAGCGCTATGAGATGAGGTTGAGGAGCTCCGCCGAAAGAAAAAAATTGTCACCAATCACATGAAGCCGTGGGTGGACGAGGCAATGAATTTGTCTCAGGACCTGGATGCCACAGTTAGAAATATTAATCATACTTTACAAAGTATCACTTTGGCCATAGAAGGGCCGACTTTAGAAAATATAGTGGAGACCGTGCATAGCACATCAGACTAGAGTGTGGGTGTCTTGGCGTCCTTTGTTGCTGCTATCGAGGAGATCTAGAACAATATGAAGAACCTAGTGCCGGTGTGACTTGGGACGAGTCACAAGATTGTGTTGGGAGCTTGTTAGAGTGGGGTCCCCTAAGTCCGAAGACCATTTGTGATATATTTTTGTAATAGATTTTGTAATTTTAGTCGTGCGCAACACAAATCAAGGGGATTTGGGGCGGGTCAAAGAACCTCATGAGTTGTAATGGGTAAAAAGGGTAGAACAAGGGGCCACAAACCATGGTTTGCAGAACTTGTATTAGTGCAGGCTAAGAGAATAAATAGGAGATCGAATCAAAGAAGTTAGTTTTTAGGATAACTCTGAATGTTGAATGATAGATCTAGTTGTCTGGTGATATTTTTTATGGATTTTTCTGGGTGAAAGGATCTTGCTAGCTGTGTGCATGGAGACCTTACTCCTATTGTGTGCGTACCCCACTGGCTGTGTGCACAGGTGAACAAAAAGGATTTTGAATGAAGGATCTGAACTGATATTAATAAAGAACTTTTTTTTTGGATATATGAGTCTGAAATGCATCTACTGTTTATGTTATGAATGTTTCTACCTATTATTTATGATTCATGTACTGTCTGTATTTAGAACTCTTTCACAACCATTACTGGGTTTAGATGAATGAATATAGGATGAATCTAATGTTATTGGGCTCTGATATTGTTTGTTAAAGAGTTATTAATTGGTTTACAAATACTGTGTTAACCTGTGCGCAAGATATTATGCATAATTGAGCTAAATCTATTTGTAAGGGTTTCGTGGTTAGGGCTTCTGTTGCGAAGGTACGTTCATGGTTATTTTGGATCTTAGGGAACCCTCATCATTCAAACCTCTCTTAGGGTGCGGAAATCGGGTTCTAGAACCCTCCCATATTGCTTCGGGTGAGACTTTGACTTGCGCAAGAAGGTCACTAACCTCAACTCTGAACCTGGGTCAAGACCTCTCAGGCCAACACCTTGCCTCCTTGCCAAAAGAGATTACTGATTTCACTTTATAACTATTGGATGACACTTTATGAAGCCAAAAAATAAAAACATTGGTAGATAAGAATTGATGTTTAGATCAATTGTATCAATATTCTTTTCCCAGCTATATTTAGCCATCTTGTACCCCAAATATGTATTCGCTTCTCTATTTTTTAGTGTATTTTTCTCTAGTCCTTTGATTTATGTTGAGTAACTGCTATGGGAATTTCAAGGTAAGTGAAAGAGGACCAAGAGAATATGTGCTTAAACCCAAATTTCTATTTTATCCCAACTAATTCTCTGTTATTGATGCTCTAGCCAAATACCTTTATCTTTTCCTCACTTAGTAGCCTTTCCATATGCTAGAGGTAACTTTTGAAGGACTTGCTTGAATATTTTAGCCATCACCATGGAGAACCCCATATAATTAGGGATTCATCTATGAATTAAGAATGATTTATATATTTCTTTCCTCAGATAATTTATATTCCTATAATTTTACCATTTACTCTTTCCCTTTCCAATTTTCGGCTCAAAGCACATGCCATAAAAAAATAAAGGAGAAGGGAGAGGGGGAATCCCTGTCTTAATCCTCTTGAGAGAGGGATGAGGGTTTCAGATCTCCCATACTAAAGGGGTAATCCAAGGGATACCTATGTAAGTATTTATCCAATCTATAAAAGTGATAGAGAAAATAAATCGTGAAAGGATTTGGAATAGAAAGGAATGCCTTACCCTGTCAAAAACATTGGCCATGTCAATCATTAATATCATCCCCTTATATTTTTTTTCCTTGCTAGAGTGAATGGATTCATGGACCATGATAATATTTTCCAAGGTTTTCCTCCCTTGAAGGAATCCTCCTTAGTTTTTCGAGATGTAGTTGTATAGTAAGCCTTTCAGTATTTTAGCAATTAATTTTGTCAATAATTTGTATGACATGTTACTGAGAGATATGGGTATGAATCTGTAGAAAGAGAAGGGGCCTTGATCGTTGGGGATCAGGGTCAATAAGGAGGATTTTTTTCTTCCTCCCACTATCCTATTTTTTATTGAGTCATTAAGCATTCTCGACCAATCATCTTTGATTGTGTTCCATCAGTATTTGTAGAAGTTTATGGTTAAACCATTCAGTCCTGGTGCCTTGTCAGGTTGAATATTGTTGATGACTTCCCAAATTTATTTGTCTTTAATTTTTCGTTGTTAGTATATTTTTCTCCTATTATGAAATTAACCTTGGGATATTTTATAGCAACTTTTGGGTTACCTTTTTTTCCTCATTTTCCGCTTCACTATATAGTTCATCAAAGTGTTTGGTGGCTTCTTGTTGTAGGGCCTCTTGCCCTTCCTTTGTTTTCCCATATTATTATTTAAATTATGTGATTATGTTGATCACATCTGTTGGTATTTTGATGTAATATGTTGTCCTTGATGGCAACCTACTCGATGAAGTTGTCCTTGATGGAAACCTACTTGATGAGTTTCATTTTGATAGAAACCTATTTGTTAAAGATGTAAAAATGATGTATCTACAGGTTAGTTTAGAAGTGGCAGTGAAAGGTAGTCTAGTCAGTATCAGAGAAATGATAAATGTAATATTTCACAATGCATACGCAGGTTTGATGAAGAGAAGTCGCATATACACACAGGTGCACAGAAGCCAAGTCGCGTATGCCTTTTGCGCTCTAAAATCATGATACCATGGGGCATTACCATGTTATTAGCCCACTATATTGAGAGTTGTGTCATATGTTTGATTCCATCCACGAATATCATTGGAACTTGTGTGGTTTTGGCTCATGGTATTGGGAAAGGTTAAAACTATAAGGAGAAGAATATCATAGTGCAAGGTGTGCATGTGTTTTTGGGTATTGAATGAATACTTCAATCTGAAGTATATCTACATGGAATGGGCTATAGTTTATTGATATATGTGAAATAATGATGCACCTATGAATACAATGTTGGATCAAGATCTCTAGACTTGAAATGACTATATATTTCCATGATTTGTTTATGAAATGTTTAGATCTGTGATCTGGTGAATGTTTGATGAAGTGAAGGGTAAGATCTGATCTGATTATTTATTCTGAAGAGTTGTGCAGTCCTAAAATAGTTGTAGATCTATACGCAGGTTCATCTATGTAAAAGCGCGTATATACATAGGTTAGGAATATAGGGTTTTTCTTAAGTACGTGGAAGGAAATTTTTTATTAGTTTTTATGTATTACTACTATCTGTCAATGATGTATTCATACAGATATGGGTTGTTTCAATATTAATTATGCTGCTAGTTGATTATGATTAAATATTAGTGGTTGGTTGGTTGATTGATGATTAAGTGAATGATTTGATACAGTTATGAGTTTCAGTTTGGTGTATGTGTGGAGTGGGTCCAATTTGAAAATATGGTGTAACGAGGCCTACAAATATTGTTGTGTTGAAGCTGTTGGATTCAATGTGAAAATTGATGAAACATGGTCTGCAGTGGTGCTGAGGGTCGAAACCTTCAGTGAGGGGGTCGTAGCTCCCTTCTAGTAGTGGTTGGTAAATGAGATCAGGGGGTAGTAGCTCCCTTCCAGGAGTGGCTGGTAAACGAAATGCAGGGGGTCATAGCTCCCTTCCAGTGGTAGTTGGTAAATGAGATCAGGGGGTTGGAGCTCCCTTCCAGTAGTAGTTGGAGAAGGAGAGAAGTTTGCAGCCTTCTACAGGTGGGTTTCTGCATGCTGGTATGAGTTTACGCCATCAAAATATAGTAAGCAGTTTTATTTATAATAAATATTGAAGGCAAAGACAACAACAACGGTGGTTTTCTCTCGACTTGGGTTTCCACCTTAAATCTTGGTGTTCATGTGTGTTTCTTATGTGTGATGATTTATTTTGTTCTTACTGCATATGCTTACTGCTTACTAAACATTTGATGAATGAATGATGCTGTGATCTATGTAAATGTTTATCTGCATAATAAGATCTTTGGACATACACAAGTTTCATTAAAGATAGCCACGTGTATACGCTTGTTGGTTTCAGTAAAGTTGTGTATAGAAATCAATAAATAAAATAAAAAGTTTATAGTAAGTTATAAATACTGATTCACCCCCCCCCACCCCTCAGTGTTTTTCCCAACAATTGGAATCAGAGCTGGTCCTTTAGAAGAAGCTTGATCACTTGAAGGAGATTCGTCGCAATGGGAATTCATGAAGGAGCATTTTCTATCAAGCCACCACTGTTCAATGAAGTAATCTATTATTCTGGAAGATACGAACAAGATATTAGTTGAAAATTCTTGGAGCAGACATATGGGGAATCATGGAAGGAGGTTACCAGTATCTAGCAAGTGTTCCTACAAATGCAACAGAAAGGAAGAGATATGAAATCAATGCAAAAGCTGTCGATGCTTTATTAAGAAGTCTTTTAGAAACAATATTTGTTAAAGTTATGCAGCTAAATTCAGCAAAGGAAATATTGGACAAGACCATTCAGAGCTATGAAGGTGATGCAAAGGTAAAAAGTGGCAAACCTCAAACTCTTAGAATTCAATATGAAAATTTAAGAATTCACGATGATGAAAGTATTACAAGTTTATTCCTAAGATTAGATGAGATTCTGAATTCTATGAGGAATATGGGTGAAGATATAAAAGACTCAGGTTTAGTAGAGAAGATATTGAGATCTCTAACTCCAAATTTCGAGTCAAAAGTGTTTACTATTGAGGAAAAGCAGGATCTACAAACTCTTACTGTTATTCATGAAATGAGAGGAGGAGGTCCTTCACAAGTCAGAGAAGCTACTTTTGAGGCCTGTGCAAAAGGAAAAGAAAAGGAATTTCTCAAGGAATCAAGTTATATATCAGAAGAAGAAGAAACAAATTTTGTGAGAAGACTTCAACTAGGTACTGGAAGATTATGAGGTAATATTCCCTTCAAGTGTTTTGCTTGTGGTAGAGTTGGTAATTATGCTGCTAAATGTCCTTATAAAGAAAACCATGATAAAAGGGAAAAAAATTTAAAAGGAAGGAGTTTTTTTTTTTCCCTCGAGAAAAAAGCGTAATTTTATTCAGCAGATGTGTACAAAATTACAATAAAAAACACAAGATGTGTTTTCAGAAAGAAACAAACCCCGAAGGTTATTTACAAGAGACAGGCTCTGAATCTAACATAGCCTATGCAGATCCATAGTTCAGGCTTATACAAGCTGTTCAAACTGTTCAAAAGTTCAAGACTGTCAATGAGACCCTTTTGAGAATTGTCATGTCACATCAAAGCTAAAATTCTGCTCTACTAAAGCACAGACCAAGTCCACTGCCAATAAATAAATTTCAACCACTCATAAGAAAACGCTGGCACCTATACATACCTTCACCCGATCCATATCGGAATCTGCCAGCAAATAAAGGTCCATAGTCTATATGGAGCACCGCCACAGGGGATCCAGAAGCTCTGTAAATTGATAAAACATGTGCTCAACCCGCTGTTGTAGTCCTTCAATGAGAAAACCGTCAAGGAAGACAGATATTTAAACAGTCTTCAACATCTAAAAACATTGAATGCGATCTACAGGAATGGCAGCCCGTAAACAACATCAACAACCATCCAGGTATACAAAATCGGCCCTCAGCATGCAAACGAATGTTTCATCCTGTAGAAAGAAAAAGGAAAATCCTCCAAAATGAACTAAAAGGAGACAATACTGTAACCAGGCACAGAAACTTGCACTGCTTCAGTGTAGCTGTTTGGTGATGGAAATCGGCCAAAACAAGAAGGCAGCAAGTCCAGACATCTTCCCCATAAACATTTGTGAAAGAGGCTTCGAAATTTTCACCGAATACTGACATCTTTTAGTGAAACTTAGTAGCAAACAAAGGATTGAATGGCTTAATGAAATGGAATCAAGGCTGCAAAGGAGAAACATAGGAGCCCCTCATTCAAATAAGGATTGATGAAAGTATTCAGAGATATCGCCACCAAGATGTTCTCTTATCCGCCATAGGCACCCAACCTGCTGGATCCCCCTCTTAGAAGCTCGATCTGCCAAGTCATTGTTTTCACGATAAATATGTTGACAGGAGAAAGATTCAAGAGAGGATAGGATCTCCCTAATAGAGCGAAGCAAATGCTGCAAGTGGTGCACTCTGCATTGCTGATATCCTTTTATCCAGTTAATCACATTCAAGGAATCACCATAAAAGTTTAACCTTCTACAACCTTTCTCCACTGCAAACAACAGAAGGATCTTAAGGCTCAACAGTTCAGCATTGTTATTCGATCCTTCCCCAAGCCCTACTGAGATTTCATACCAATGAGCTTCAGAGAGAAACAACAGGACCCCCCCACCACAAACATTTTGTTGCATCGCCCCATCAAAGAAACCCCACGGATTTCTTCTATCTATGTCCAGCATCAGAACCTCCCTTTGATTGGCGACACGGACATGGATAGGAAGAGCAGAGTGCAGACCTATAGTCATGGCACCGATGACCATAGGTGTACTGACCACCCCATCAAAGAGTAAATGGTTACGGGCCAACCAAACACCCCAGATCACAAGAAGGGGCAGAGCTTTTGAATTCTGTTTAGTATGAGATGCCCACCAAACATCCCATGCCTGTGACACAGTTAAGCCCTCCCAACGGCAATGGAGACCCAACAGCCTAGAGCATTCCATCCACACCCCTTTAATGAAGGGACAGCTAAGGAAAAGGTGATTGACCGACTCATCATCAGCATTACACAAACAGCACCAGCCCGGACCCTGAAAATTTCTGTGTTGCAGCACGTCCCAAGTGGGGACTTTGTTTTCAAGGACACACCACATAAATATGCGAGTCTTGGGGGGGCAATGTAGTTTCCAAAGTTTCTTCCACCACCACCACTCATCACCCAAGACAGCCCCAACACTAAGTTTTTTATAGCCAACCCGAGGAGAATAGATCCCCAACGGATCAAAATCCCAGACAATCATATCCTCCCGCTCCTGGAACAGAATGTGAGCATGTTTTAACACCCTGATGTAGTCATCCATAGCCCTCTCATCATCAATCTCCAGACCCAAAGAAGAGGCCAAAACCCAAGACTGAATGCCCAATCTTCTCCGAACAGGATCAACAAGTTGAGCAAGAAAAGTAATCCCCCTCTGCCTTAAGGCCCCAACCGTTCGCCCAGGTAGAAGATGCTGAAGTTCACTTCCCATCCAAGGATCCTCACCAACCCGTAGCTTCCTGCCACTACCCACATCCCAAGCCAAACTTGTTTCCAAAATGTGAAAGGAATTAACGAGAGCCTTCCAAATCACAGACCCACCTGCAGATGTTTTCCTTGGATTCCTAATCCAATCAACAATAGTCAAAGGGGAAATATATTTCTGAAAAATCACCTGAGTCCAAAGGCTGTCAACATTAATGAGCCTCCAACCACCCTTAGCTACAAGAGCCTGTGCAAAGAGAAAAATGTTTTTCAGTCCCCAACCACCCAAACCTTTAGGGACAGCAATTTTCTCCCACCGAACCCAAGGGGTCACCAAAGTATCCTGCTTCCCACTCCAAAGGAAACGAAAGAAAATCCTCCTGGCTGCCTCCAAAATACCTTTTGGGATCCAAGAGAGGGACAGCCAATATACCGGGACAGCCTCTAAAACAGACCTAACAAGAGTTAAGCGCCCAACTCTAGACAACCATTTATGACACCACACTCTTAACCTCTTATCCAGCTTTTCCAGCAACCAGCTCCAATCCTGTTTCCTATAATCATTGGGTTTAAGGTGGAACCCCAAGTAAGTCAGCCCATCAACCAGACCTACAGAATTATAAGGGAAAAATCTTTCAAACTCACGCCTCTCCTCCGCCCTCAAAAATTGTGAAGTGATGGAGGACTTCGCAACATTCACTTCCATACCGGTGGCCTTGCTAAACAGGGCCAAAATCCCACCAAGAGTAACAACATCTCGCACTGAACCAGAGCAGAAAATTAAAACATCATCAACAAAAAGAAGATGAGTGATGAAAATATTTTGAGCAACCGGAATCCCCTTCAAAGAGCCCTGTCTTGTTGCCTCCTTAAGAGCTCTGCTTAGGCCCTCAGCCACCAATAAGAACAAAAGGGGCGAAAGAGGGCAGCCTTGACGGAGGCCCCTTTCAGGATGAAAAAAGGGGGAAGCAGCCCCATTAATCAAAACAGAGAAAGATACAGTAGTAATACAGCTCATGATCCACCTAATAAAGCCAATGCCAAAGCCAAGGTGAGTCAGGAGCATACGAATAAATAACCAACTTACCCGATCATAGGCTTTGGAGAGGTCTATTTTCAGCACAGCCCCTTTGAGGTTCTTGGTCTTCATGCTATGGAGAACCTCTTGAGCAGTCCCGATTGCTTCATGAATTTTCCGTCCATCCAGAAAACCAAATTGTTCCCTAGAGATATGGATAGACAGAATGCTTTTGAGTCTTCTAGCAATCACCTTAGCAACCACTTTATAAATGCAGTTACAAAGAGATATTGGATGAAAATCAGCCAATGAAAGGGGATTATCCACTTTCGGGATTAAAGCTAAGAAGGTGGAATTAAAACAAGCCGGAATCCTCCCTGAAAATTTGATATCCTCCACCACTTTCAGAAGATCTGCCCCTAATATATCATAAAGAGCCAAGAAAAATTCAATCGACCAACCATCTGGCCCAGGACTCTTGTCTTTTTGAAAACTATGGAGGACCTCCTTTAATTCCAGCTCAGTAACCTCAGCCATCAATGTTATGTTATCTGCCTCCTCCACAAATCTCGGAAAGAGTTGAGCCACTCTAACTACCTCCGCCAGAGAAGCATGACCAGGAGCCTTAAAAAGAGCCTTGAAATGATCAACTCCCAACTTTGCTTTAGCCTCAAAGGAAGAGTGTTCAATGCCATGACCATCCCTCAAGCTCCAAATGGTATTTGTCGCCTTCCAACCGCGAGCAAAAGCATGGAAAAATTTCGTATTATCATCTCCACATGCCAACCATGTGGCCCTGCTCTTCAGCCTCCAAGATTCTTCCTTATCCATAAGAAGGGAGTTCCTTCTTTTTTCGAGAGCAACAAGGGTATCTTTATCTGCTTGTGAATGAAACCCCCCTCCTATCCCCTCATAGGTCAGGCGGAGTGCCTCTTCAACCTGCTTCAGGTCCAGATCCTCCCTCAATCTCTTGGAAGCCGACCAGGTCTTCACTGCTTCCTTGATCCGCTTAAAGTTCTCAGCCAAATGAAAAGCCGCAGATAGATTACTATCAACCCTATATGGAATCCACCTAGCAAGGATGAGAGCTTTAAAGGAATCATCCTTGAGCCAGGTATTGTTAAACTTTAACGGGCTGGGAGGCTGATTAGGCCCAATCTTTAAATCGAGGAAGATAGGAAAGTGATCAGAACCACCCCCACATCCAACCCACTACCTAATTTGTAAAGGCCTGTCCACAATTTGCTCAGCCACCAGAAAACGATCAATTCTCTTCGCTATTCTATCTTCAGCACATCTATTATTCCTCCAAGTGGGCTTCAGCTTTAAAGGCTCAATATCAAGCAAATGGTTCTCCACTAGTTTTTGAGTAAAGTACCCAGTCAATGAATTAGTATGAGCATGAGGACCCCAAACCTCAGACTGGCCCAAAGAAAAATTTAAATCACCTCCCAAAATCACCGAGTCCCCCTTGAGTAGTGTGTTACCCAGTAGAGAATCCCAAAAAGGGATCCGGTCTTGATATGGGCCATAGATATTGAAAATATTGAAAGCCATATCTAGCTCCAAAGCCTGAAAGTTTAACCCCAAAACAGACTCCATACCCCAAAAATTTAGAGGTTTTATTGTTCTTTCATTCCAGCCCACAGCAAGCCCACCCGATCTCCCTCTAGCATCCAGCGTCTCAAAAATCCACCCAGGCAGCCAACCTTCTAATCTATCTTTGACCACAGATCTTGCTCCTAAAGTCTCTTGAAGCAAAATTATATCCGGACAATCCAGAAAAATGATCCTCCGGAAAGCAGCTTTCTTTTGGGGTCCTGCCAATCCCCTGCAATTGAAGGACATGATCTTCATCACACACCAGTCTTCAGGGACTGTCTTGCTCTAAGTGCCCTCTCAATAGAATACTGCCTCCCATCATGTACATCCAGCATAGCTCGGTCCTGAGCTCTCGCCAAGAAGGAAATCCTTCCCCTGCCCCGAGCTGCTGGAAGTTTCCCCCTCCCTAACCCCCCTGCACCTTTTTTTGCACTGGATCTTAGGTTATACCCCATGACCAAAGGGCCAGAGGTTTCCAAAGGAGCCATCAAACCTTCACCTGGATCGAAGACAGTGGTCTTCCCTTGAGGTGCTGGCTGAGAAAAAATAGAATCAGCAATAGGTAACAATCCACCGTCAACCATACCATCTGAACCTGACTTTGTTACCAAGTTAAGGAAAATATTAATAATGGGAGCAAAAGGAAAGGATCCCAAATGAGAGGTTGTCAAAAAAGAAATAACAGACTTCAGCATGGCATCTTCCTTCTGTTGAAAGCCCGCTTCAAAGTGACAACTATGGCCCTTCACAACAGGTAGAGAAACACCATCACAAGACTGGGAGAGCGGCTCCAGCCCAGCAACGTGAAGAGGCTCCACACCCAAATGCTGAGAGCCCAATGCATCCAGCTTGCAGCATCCCGTGGCAGATGGGTTCAGGGAGCTTGAAATAAACGTTGAGGACAGAGTTTGTGCATTGGAAGGACCAGAGCCTTCCCCTCTCGGACTTGGAACCCTCTCAGAACGCCTAACCCACCGTTTTTTGACAGATCGAGGGGGAATGCCACAGTTAGAGGTAGGATGTCCGTATGCATGACATCGATGACATCTGAAGGGCACATTTTCATAGTCCAGAATCTGCTTGATGACATGTTGCCCCCACCGAAGATTCAGTGATTCAGCCAATCCTTCTCTGATATTGACCATCACTAAAATTCGAGCAACCCGCCTGTGGTTAGTCTGTAAAAAGGAGAGATCAGCCTCAATAAAAACCCCAAGCATATTACCGATCCCTCGAAGGTGTTCCTCTGTCCAATAGTGAAGAGGCAGACCAGGGAAGTGAACCCACAGGGGTACAGAGTCCACTCTCTCCCTGCTAGCATCGAAAAGAGGGTGCCAGTGTTTGAGAAGCAAAGGCGTGTGATCCAGTGCCCAGGACCTATGCAGCACCCACTGAATATGTTCTGGTAGCAGAAAGTTGAAGGCAAACCACCCTTTAGTAAGTAGCACCACTTCCGGAACATAACCCAGATCAGCTTTCCAGTTCACCTCAGCCCATGCAACCACAGTTTTCAGAACGAAGTGCCTCCCCAAGGCTCTACCAACTAGAGTTCTGCTAGCCAGCTGAGAGACCTGATCCCATCTTATATCTTCACCCAGAACGTAGTTTAACTCTGCTCTGTTGGCTTTTATCCAGTTCTTTTTTCTTTTTCCCTTCTTCGGTTCCCCATCCTCCCTAACTTTGCAATCTCCAGTTTCTTTTAGTCCCTCATGAGCAGGATTGCCACACTGTTCTTCTTGGCTTAAGAGGTTAGTGATACCTCTCCCACTTTCCTTATCACTATTTTCATAAGCCCCTCTGTCAAGTATCACAGAAGGATCCAGGTCAGAACCAAATGCGAAACCATCGTTTCTCAAATGATCATCGACTGCTCTTTCTCTTTCGACCGCGTTCGAACACTAAGACACCAGCTTCCCCTGCCGGTCGAGCACCTTCTCTATTCCACTAACGCCAATGGTCTGACGGTTTTTCAATGGAGCCTCGCCCCCACTGTCTGACAGATCAGCTCCCACCTTCCGGTCAAGTCCGCCAACGATATCAGCAAAAGACAAACCTGCAACCACCGCTTGTGGGCTCCCCTCTTCTCCTTGGGACCGAAGCCCTGACTGAAACCGCCCGACCTTTTCTGCAACAACAGAGGCACGCAAACCTTGGTCAAACACTCGCCCTGCTCCATTCAAACGCTCTCTTCTCCCACCCTGCTCCATCGTTGGTCCCATTTCCTTCAAACTTCGTGTTGTCAAAAAGGAAGGAGTTATTACACAAATGAAGATAATAATGGATTTTCAAATGAGGAAGAATAATATTTTCATGGCATGTACCAAGTATGATGATAATTCCCTAAAATAAAGGGATCCAGTTATTAAGGAATTGCATATATCAAGAAAGAAATGATGCTTTCATGGATGTTTCTTCTATTTTAAATAATTTGGGCATAAGGCCACTGATTGCAGGTTAAGTATAATGAATACATATAAGAAAATGAAGAAGTTCCAGCACACAATAAGAAATTACAAGCAAATCTGGAAAATGAAGAAGCACCGGTCAACAATGTAGGGAATATTGACCCTACTGCAGTCATCTATTTCTAAAATTTACTTCTCATAATGGCTGCAGGAGTAATGTGAAATACATTATAGGAATCAATAATATATCATCATAGGGGGAGAAATATATGGTGATTCCCATGGTTGGTTTGATAATTCTGGTTGCGCTTATTTCTAATAGTGCATCTAATGTAACAACATAAGAAAATTACATAATGTATAAGTTTAGGGGGAGATGGAGATGCAAAAGTTCCAGTATTTCACGTTCTTTATGTGGGTTGCAT
Organism: Pinus albicaulis; assembly: GCA_034641835.2. Classification (NCBI taxonomy): domain Eukaryota; kingdom Viridiplantae; phylum Streptophyta; class Pinopsida; order Pinales; family Pinaceae; genus Pinus; species Pinus albicaulis. Next base: position 655,773,032 of record CM076572.1, read on the forward strand.
GAACTAAAGCCGCGTATACATGCAAGTTCCACTGGATACAATTGCATATGTTTTTCTCTGATAAGAAAAATAGTGAGACTGATTCAAGAACAATTTTGTGATATGCTGCTGAGCGTTACAATTTTCTTGATCGGATGGTTATATCTACTGAAATGATATTAAGTTTTGAATATCCAATTGATGAATATGCTTTGATGAATTGGTTGGTGAAGGTTTCCAGGATGCACATTTTTAGGGGGATCATTAGCTTTGCTGAAAAGAATGCAATGTTGGCATTATGGTGGTTGTTGAATTATGATCTCTCACTTGAGGCCTTCTACTTATACAAAGTCATATATTTTATTTGATGAAAATGTCATGCTGAGACCTATGATGTAAAATTGTTATATTCATTCATGTAAGGACTTGTCCAAATTTGTAAACTGACTTGGTTGGGTAGTTGAGTCAAATTTTTAAACCCACTTGGTTGGGTGGTTGAGTCAAATTTGTAAACCCACCTAGTTGGGTAGTTGAGTCAATTATGTAATTCAACTCGGTTGGATAATTGATGTAAGTATGAGTCCTTGGTGATAGGAAAGGTCATACTAATTTGAGTTATAGAGTCATGTACTTCATTGGAAAATTTGTCTGAAGATTCAACATATGCTCAAGGGGAGCATGGTTAGTGAAAATTAGATCTACAAAGTTCTTCTTTCTACAAGGAAAAATAAACCTTGTTTTGGTATTGATTCGCCCTTTTCCCTTGATGTCAAAGGGGGAGAGCAACTTGGTGTTTAAATAATGTTTATGATTAATGTATCTATCAGTTGTGGTGATAAAACACCAACATAGTTTCCATCAAGTCCAAAGGGGGAGATTGTTGGAATTATGATGTAATATGTTTTCCTTGATGAAAACCTACTTGATGAAGTTGTCTTTGATGGAAACCTACTTGATGAGTTTCCTTTTGATAGCAACCTATTTGTTAAAGATGTAAAAATGATGTATCTATAGGTTAGTTCAGAAGTGCCAGAGAAAGGCAGTCTAGTCAGTATCAGAGAAATGACAAATGTAATATTTCACAATGTATACGTAGGTTTAATGAAGAGAAGTCACGTATACACACAGGTGCGCAAAAGCCAAGTCGTGTATGCCTCTTGCACTCTAAAATAATGACACCAAGGGGAATTACCATGGTATTAGCTCACAATATTTAACGTCGTGTCATCTATTTGATTTCGTCCAAGAATACCATCGACACTTGTGTGGTTTTGTCTCATGGTATTGGGAAAGGTTCAAACTATATAAGGATAAGAAGATCATAGTGCAATGTGTGCATGTGTTTTTTGGTATTGAATGAGTACTTCACTCTGAAGTATATCTGCATGGAATGGGTTACAGTTTAGTGATAGATCTGAAATAATGATGCACCTATGAATACAATGATGAATCAAGATCTCTAGACCTGAAATGAATATGTATTTGTTTGATCTATTTATGAAATGTTTAGATTTGTGATATGGTGAATGTTTTCTGAAGTGAAGGGTAAGATCTGAGCTGATTATTTATTTTGAAGAGTTGCAAAATCCTGAAATATTCGCAAATCTATACGCAGGTTTTTCTCTGTAAAAGCGCATATATACGCAGGTTTGTTTCAGCAAAAGCGTGTATGGAATCTAGGGTTTTGCTGAAGTATGTGGAAGGAAATTTCTGATAGTTTTGCTGTATTACTGTTGTCTATCAATGATGTCTTCATACAAATATGGGTTGTTTGAATAATGATTATGCTGCTAGTTGATTATGATTAAAGATCAGTGTTTGGTTGGTTGATTGATGATTAAGTGAATGATTTGATACGGTTATGAGGTTTAGCTTGATGTATGTTCTTAGAGCTTAAAGGTGTGGAGTGGGACCAGTCCAAAAATTTGAAGAAAATAGGCCTGCAAATAGTGTTGTGTTGAAGCTGTTGGATCGAGTGTGAAAATTGATGAAACGTGGTCCGCGGTGGTGCTGAGGGTCGAAGCCTTCAGTGAGGGGGTCGTAGCTCCCTTTCAATGGTAGTTGGTAAACGACATCAGGGGGCTGGAGCTCCCTTCCAGTAGTAGCTAGAGAAGGAGAGAAGGTTGCAGCCTTCTACAAGTGGGTGCCTGTGTGCTGGTATGAGTCTGCGCCAACACAGATTGTAAACAATTTTCTTTATAATAAATATTGAAGACAAAGACAACAAAAATGGTGGTTTTCTCCTGACTTGGGTTCCCACCTTAAATCCTAGTGTTCATGTGCGTTTCTTATGTGTGATAATTTATTCTGTTCTTACTACACATGCTTATTGCTTACTAAACATCTGATGAATGAATGATGCAGTGATCTAATTAAAGATTGATATGCATAATAAAATCTCTGGACATATGCAAGTTTCATTAAAGATAACTGCGAGTATACGCAAGTTGGGTTCATTAAAGTCGCGTATAGAAATTAGTAAAGAAAAGTAAAATTTTGTAGTAAGTTATAAATACTGATTCGCCCCCCCTCTCAGTATTTTTCCCAACAATTGGAATCAGAGCTAGTCATTCAGAAGAAGCTTGATCGCTTGAAGGAGATCCGTTGCAATGGGAAGTCATGAAGGAGCATTTTATATCAAGTCACCACTGTTCAATGAAGTAATCTATTATTCTGGAAGATACGAACAGGAGATTATTTTCAAAGTATTGGAGCAGACGTATGGGGAATTATGGAAGGATGTTAAAAGTATCCAACAAGTGTTCCTACAGATGCAGCAGAAAGGAAGAGATATGAAATCAATGCAAAATTTGTCAATGATTTATTAAGAAGTCTGTCAGAAAGAGAATTTTTCAAAGTTATGCAGCTAAATTTAGCAAAGGAAATATGGGACAAGATCATTCAGAGCTATGAAGGTGATGCAAAGGTAAAAAGTGGCAAACTTCAAACTCTTAGAATTCAATATGAAAATTTAAGAATGCACGATGATGAAAGTATTGCAAATTTATTCCTAAGATTAGATGAGATTGTGAATTCTATGAGGAATATGGGTGAAGATATAAAAGACTCAGGTTTAGTAGAGAAGATATTGAGATCTCTAACTCCAAATTTCGAGTCAAAAGTGTCATCTATTGAAGAAAGGCATGATCTATAAACTCTTACTATTATTCAACAGCATGGTATCCTAACTGCTTTTGAAATGAGAAGAGGAGGTCCCTCACAAGTCAGAGAAGCCAGTTTTGAGACCAGTGCAAAAGGAAAAGAAAAGGAAGTTCTTAACGAATCAAGTTATATATTAGAAGAAGAAGAAACAAATTTTGTGAGAAGACTTCAACCAGGTACTGGAAGATTCAGAGGTAATATTCCCTTCAAGTTTTTTTCTTGTGGTAGAGTTGGTAATTATGTTGCTAAATGTCCTTATAAAGAAAATCCTGATAAAGGGAAACAATTTGAAAAAGCAAGGATTTATTATACAAATGAAGATAATAATGGATTTTCAAATGAGGAAGAAGAATATTATGATCAAGATCTGTAAGTGCTCATGGCATGTACCAAGGATGATGATAATTCCCTAAAAGAAAGGGATCCGGTTATTGAGGAATTGCATAGATCAAGAAAGAAATGATGCTTTCATGGATGTTGTTTCTATTGTAAATAATTTGGGCATAAGGCCACTGATTGCAAGTTAAGTATAATGAATACATCTGAGAAAATGAAGAAGTTCCAGCACACAGTAAGAAATTACAATCAAAGATGGAAAAATAAGAAGCATTGGTAAAAAACATTTGGAATATTCACCCTACTGCAATCATATTTTTCTAAAATTTACTTCTCATAATGACTACAGGAGTAGCGTGAGATACATTATAGGAATAAATAATGTATCATGACAGGGAGAGAAATATATGGTGATTCCCATGGTTGGTTTGGTAATTTTGGTTGTGTTTATTTCTAACAGTGCATATGATGTGACAACAGAAGACAAGTACAAAATGTATAAGCTTAGGGGGAGATGGAAATGTGAAATTTACCGTATTTCACATCCTGTACATGTTTTGCATGAAATAAAGCCGCGTATACATGGGATTTCCACTAGATATAGTTGCACATGCTTTTCTTTGACAAGAAAAAAAATGAGACAGAATCAAGAAATTTTTTTCGATATGCTGCTGACAATTACAATTTTCTTGATCTGATGGTTATATATGCTGATATCATATTAAGTTTTGATTATATACTTGAGGAAGATGCTATGATGAATTGGTTGGTGAAGGTTTTATATATGAACAGGTATAGGGGAGCATTAGATTTGTTGAAAAGAATGCATTGTTGGCATTATGGTGGTTGCTGAATTATGATCTCTCCCTTGAGGTCTTTTGGTTATACAAAGTCATATTTGTTATTTGATGAAAAGGTAATGTTGAGACCTATGATGTAAAATTGTTATATTTAGTTATGTAAGGACTTGTTCAAATTTGTAAACCCAGTTGGTTGGGTAGTTGAGTCAAATTTGTAAACCCACTTGGTTGGGTAGTTGAGTCAAATTTGTAAACCCACCTAGTTGGGTATTTGAGTCAAATATGTAATTCCACATGATTGGATCATTGATGTAAGTATGAGTCCTTGGTGATAGGAAAGGTCATACTAATTTGAGTTATAAATTCATGTACTTCATTGAAAAATATGTCTAAAGATTCAACATATGCTCAGGGGGAGCATGGTCAGTGCAGATTAGATCTACATAGCTCTTCTTTCTACAAGGAAAAAGAAACCTTGTTTTTGTATTGATCCAGCCTTTTCCCTTGATGTCAAAGGGGGAGAGTAACTTGGTGTTTGAATAATTTTTATGATTAATGTATCTATCAGTTGTGGTGATCAAACACTAACATGGTTGCCATCAAGTCCAAAGGGGGAGATGGTTGGCATTATGATCTAATATGTTGTCCTTGATGGCAACCTACTTGATGAAGTTGTCTTTGATGGAAACCTACTTGATGAGTTTCCTTTTGATAGAAACCTATTTGTTAAATATGTAAAAATGATGTATCTACAGGTCAGTTCAAAAGAGGCAAAGAAAGGCATTCAAATCAGTATTAGAGAAATGATAAATGTAATATTTCACAATGTATACATAGATTTGATGAAGAGAAGTCACGTATACACACAGGCGTGCAAAAGCCAAGTCGCGTATGCAGTTTGCGTTCTAAAATCATGATACCAGGGGGTATTACCATGGTATTGGCCTATAATATTAAGCGTTGTGTCATCTATTTGATTCCTTCCAAGAAAACCATCAACACTTGCGTGGTTTTGGCTCATGGTATTGGGAAAGGTTCAAACTACATAAGGAGAAGAAGATGATAGTGCAAGGTGTGCATGTGTTTTTGGGTATATAATGAATAATTCACTCTGAAGTATATATGCATGGAATGTGTTATAGTTTATTGATAAATTTGAAATAATGATGCACCTATGAATACAATGATGGATCAAGATCTCTAGACCTAAAATGACTATATATTTTCTTGATCTGTTTATGAAATGTTTAGATTTGTGATATGGCGAATGCTTGCTAAAGTGAAGGGTAAGATCTGAGCTAATTATTTATTCTGAAGAGTTGCAGAGTCTTGAAATAGTTGCAGATCTATACGCAGGTTCGTCTCTGTAAAAGCGTGTATATACACAGGTTTGTTTTAGCAAAAGCGCGTATGGAATCTAAGGTTTTGTTGAAGTATGTGGAAGGAAATTTCTGACCAGTTTTTCTTTATTACTGTTGTCTATCAATGATGTCTTCATATAGATCTAGGTTTCTTGAATACTAATTATGCTGCTAGTTTATTATGATTAAATATCAATGGCTGGTTGGTTAATTGATGATTAAGAGAATGATTTGAAACAATTATGAGTTTCAGTTTGATGTATGTTCTTAGAGCTTAAATGTGTGGAGTGGGTCCAGTCTGAAAATTTGATGAAAAGAGGCCTGCAAATAGTGTTGTGTTGAAGTTGTTGCATCTAGTGTGAAAATTAATGAAACATGGTCTGTGGTGGTGTTGAGGGTCAAAGCCTTCAGTGAGGGGGTCATAGCTCCTTTCCAGTAGTGGCTAGTAAATGAGATAAGGGGGAAGTATCTCCCTTCCAGGAGTGGCTGGTAAACGAGATGTAGGGGGTCGTAGCTCCCTTCCAGTGGTAGCTAGTAAACGAGATCAGGGGGTTGGAGCTCCCTTCCAGTAGTAGCTAGAGAATGAGAGAAGGTTGTCGCCTTCTATAGGTGGGTGCCTTCGTGCTAGTATGAGTCTGCGCCAACACAATATTGTAAGCAGTTTTATTTATAATAAATATTGAAGATAGAGACAACGAAAATGATGGTTTTCTCTCGACTTAGGTTTTCACCTTAAATCCTGGTGTTCATGTGTGTTGCTTATGTGATGATTTATTCCGTTCTTAATGCACATTCTTACTACTTACTAAACATATGATGAATTAATTATGCATTGATCTAAGTAAATATTTATGAATTACAGACATATGCAAGTTTAATTAAAGATAGCTGCTTGTATATTTTAGTTGGGTTCATTAAATTCATGTATAGAAATCAATAAAGAAAATTAAAATTTTATAGTAAGTTATAAATACTGATTCACCCCCCCCCCCTCTCAGTATTTTTCCCAACAATATCTCTTGCTTTTTCTTACTAGTGGAAATATGTTTGTTGTAGAGGTAAATCCCCTCTGCGGACAGAGGCGATCCCTACTAGCCCAGATTGGGTCTAGAAAAAATTGTATCACGCTAAGGTGCAAGTTCCTAATTGCAATATGCTGAAAATGCAGCAAGATGATGGAGCTTAGTGAAATGAAATCGCCTTCACTAAGTGGGCCCGCAGGTTATTTTTGGCGCAAAGTCTATTTTTAGACTATGTCTATTTTTAGACATATGGATCATGGACCGGGAGCTGCAGTATGATATTCTTGGATGATTGGTCGAGTTGGTAAAAATATATGGACCTCTATTTTTATAATTTCAGGTGGTTTCTATTTTTAGACTGCCGAGCTAAAAATAGAATAGTCAAATATTATTTACCCTTAATAATATTTAGACTCTAAACTTCAGTTTACTCTCTTGGAGCACTTCAGTTTGACCCCCGGAGGTGGGGCATGCAGCTGACATGAGGATTTACGCTATTCCCATGGGTTTGGTGAGCTCATGCATGATAGACTTCAGTTAGACTCATGTGGCAGAGTTTTGGTGGAGTTGATTGAGGAGTTGATGGAGATTGTGTTCCGGTTAACTAGTTGAACTAGTTGTGATCAGTTTAACTGACGATTACACTAGAGATGAGTTGGGTGAATTAAATATTATTTAATTCACTGATATTAACTCATTATTCAACTAAATAACACATCAGTTTAACTTAGTGCATGGACAGTTCAGTGAGACAAGTGGAAGAGGTAGATGAAAGGGTGAGATCGACAGCAGTTGTACATAAGTTGTGCATGAGATTTGCACAATCAGTGGGATGAGAGTGCAAGTGATGATTGCGCTGTTCAATCAAGGTGAATTCAAACTTGGTTCAGCTACATTCACACTTTGGATTGCGCAGTAGAGGCAGGCAGAGCAGCAGAAGGATTTGAACCCGTGACTAGTTTCAGATCTAGCTAGTTTTTGTGTGTAGTTTTTGGAGACAGTACTGAGTACTTTTGAGGAGTATTGTATTGTGTAAAACTACATGATTATCATCCATTATATGATACATATATCTGGGGGTTTTCATCTATAATCTTTCCCCATACATGTTGCGTTCTATGTGTGTGATTTGATGTTCTGTCGCTTTGTTTTTATTCCGCATGTGACGATTAATTTGTAGAAGCAATTATGTGTTGTACAAGAAATTTGAATTGATGTATGATCAGGTTAATTGCAGCGAATAAACCTCATTATTCAGAAAATTTCTACATGGTATCAGAGCGAGGTTAATCGTCGAGATCTATTACGGTGATTGTTTATTATTTCCTCAAACAGAGTCTGCATGCGGGCCAGGTAGCCTCCGGAATATTCATCCTTCTTTGTAAGGTGAAAGATCTGGTGAATGCCCATGCAGTCAATCTCTGATTTGGAAATAATTAGCTCTCAAGTGTAGATCGGAAGCGATCAATTTTATCAGCTCTTGGTGAAATTCGAATTTGCAGATTTGTGTTCTTGGTGCCGAGGCGAAAATGTCTTTCAACGGTTTGCGACTCAAATATGCTCTTGATGGCAGTTCGAATTATGTTACATGGAAGGACCGCATGGAGGCTGTATTGGATGATAATGGGCTGTTGGAATTCATGGAGAAAGATGTTCCAAAGCCTACTTCTATTGATGCTGCTGTTGTGGAAGCATGGCAAAAGAAACAGGCGAAATGTCGAAGGATCCTGTTGGAGGGCGTTAAGGATCATATTGTATCCAGCTTGCATGGAAAAGCTACTCCATATTTAATATGGAAAGCGCTGACAGATATGTTCCAGAGCAAGAGCGACCAGAGGAAGTTGGCACTCAAAGATAAGCTGAGAAACATCAAAATGGAGAAAGGCGACAGTATCGCCAAATACCTCACTAAGTTCACTCAATGCAGAGATGAGCTGGGAAGTGTTGGGGTGACTGTCGATGATGAGGATTTGGTGGACCTGGCTCTTCTGGGTCTTCCGAAGAGTTGGCATGCATATCAGGATAGTGTCAATGGTCGGGAGAAGTTGCCTGGGTGGGAAAGACTGTGGTCTGATCTCATGCAAGAAGAGATAAGGAGGAACACTAGAGATGGAGCTTCATCAAAGGGAGCTGATGAAGAAAACTGCGCTTTGGCTGCCAAAGCAAGAAAGGGGAAGAAGAAGCCTTCTCAATCCGGTGCTAAGGGCAAGCAGAAGCAAGACATGTCCAAGGTGAAGTGCTTCCACTGTCACCAGCACGGACATTATGCCACGAATTGTCCGCAGAAGAAGAAGAACAAGAAAGCTGGCGCATCTGCATCTGGAGAGGCATTGGCCTCGCAGTTTGAGCTAGACTTTTCACTGATCGCATGCTTGGTTTCAAGTGTGATGGGATCAGTATGGTTCTTGGACAGTGGCGCATCATTCCACATGACTGGAGATCGGGAGTTGTTTTCAGATCTGGAAGACAAAGATCTAGGCATGCACATCGAGATGGGCGATGATGGTAGATACAGTGCGACTGGTATCGGTACCATATCCTTTCAGAGGGAGTCTGGTAAACCCTTTGTATTGAAGGATGTCATGCATGTACCTGGATTGAAGAAGAACCTGATTTCTTTGGCGATGTTGGAGGATAAGGGGTATGATGTGGTCTTCAGCGAAGGAAAAGCCTTCCTGCGCAGTAAGACTACTGGAGAGACCCGGAAGATAGGGGTTAGGAGTCAAGAAATACAAGGAGATTTACACAAGTAGATGAAAACTCACATTAACCCAATGGCATGCAAGGCGGGGAAAGTGGTGAGCCCGGATGATGAGGGGCAGACATGCTTCTTGGGGTGGGCACCTTTCTGACTATTTGTCGAAGAATGTGCGACAGATTTCTACGGGACTTCCTGAGGGCACCAAGTAGTCGGATGGTGCAAGGGTGTCGGGAAGTATGTGAAAGCCACCTTTCACGAGAAGGATAGTCACGCCACGGCGATCCTTGAGAGAGTTCACACAGACGTGTGTGGTCCTTTCTCAGTTGCTTCGACAGCAAAGCACAGGTATTATGTGATCTTTGTTGATGATTTCTCTCGAAAGTGCTGGATCTTCTTCATGCAGAAGAAGAGCGATACATTCGCGAAGTTCTGTGAGTTTAAAGCACTGGTCGAGAAGGAGTCGGGGAAGAAGGTGATTGCTCTGAGGAGTGATAACGGTGGTGAATTCATCTCGGCTGAATTCAAGGAGTTCTGCAGCGCAGAAGGGATTCAGAGAGAGCTCATCGCACCCCATAACCCACAGCAGAACGGGGTGGCTGAGCGGAAGAACAGAACGATCGTGGGTGCTGCACAGGCGATGTTGCATGATCAGGGCCTACCCCTTCACTTGTGGGCTAAGGCATGCAACACAGCAGTGTATGTGCAGAACCGTTGTCCTCACAAGGTTCTTGGCATGAGTACACCGGAGGAGGCTTATTCTGGCAAGAGGCCTGATGTTTCTCATTTGAGAATTTTTGGTTCTCCTGTCTACATGCATGTGACGAAGGATGCAAGAAGGAAGCTGGATCCGACCGCAGAGGAAGGAATATTTGTGGGGTACACTGATACACCCCACAACTATCGGGTGTATGTGCCAGACAGTCGCAAGACTGTCGTGCGACGGGATATAAAATTTCAGGAGGAGAAAGCCATGCAGTGTTCTCTTGAGAGGGAGCCACACTTGCATGCAGAGGAGGAGCTGTTAGCTCCCAAGGAGGAGTCTCTGGATGTGGATCAGCCACAAGAGGAGGTTCAGAGAGTGGAAGAAACCACTCATGCAGTGCCAACCATCAGAGGGCGCAAGCGCACTACAGAAGCTGAGCGATTGGCTCAAGATGCAGAGAGGGTTGTAGGACCACCTACAGCTCAGCGCAGATAGAGACAGTCACCGGATCGGTACACTGGATACATGGCTCTTGTGAGCAAATGTGTCGTGATGGAGCCTTCTTCTTTCGAGGAAGCTGTGGAGGAACCCGCATGGGTTGATGCCATGGTCGAAGAATATGATTCGATCATCAGAAACAGTGCATGGGAGATTGTCCCAAGACCGAAGGAGAAATCAGTGGTAGGTTCGCGATGGATCTACAAAGTGAAGCAGGCGGCTGACGGGAGTGTGGAGAAGTACAAGGCGATATTTTTCGCCCGAGGCTTCTCACAGATAGAGGGAGTCGACTATGAGGAGACCTTTGCACCTGTCGCAAGGTATTCCTCCATACGGACGATCCTTGCTCTCTCAGCGCAGATGGGGTGGCACATCCATCAGATGGATGTGAAGACTGCATTCCTCAACGGAGTCATTGAGGAGGAGGTGTACATAGAGCAGCCTGAAGGTTTCGAGATCTTCAGCAGTGAGTCGCATGTGTGCCGACTCAAGAGAGCACTGTACGGGCTGAAGCAAGCACCTCGTGCTTGGTACACTCGGATAGACAGCTACTTCACCGGGCTTGGATTCTCCAAGAGTGAGGCTGATCCAAACCTGTACCAGATTGTGGTGGAGGGGAAGCTGTTGATCATCGTACTGTATGTAGATGATCTGATTTTGACTGGCGATGAGCAGTTGATACTTTCATGCAAGGAGGATCTTGCACGAGAGTTTGAGATGAAGGACCTGGGCATCCTTCATTATTTCCTGGGATTGGAGATTTGGCAGCGCAGCGGAGGACTGTTTGTTTCTCAGGGAAAGTATGCCCGGGAGATTCTGGAGAGGTTCAACATGCAAGGCTGCAAGCCTGTTGATACCCCTCTTCCTGGTGGATGGAGGAAGGGAGATGCTACTTCGGAGGAGGTAGTGGATGCCACTGTCTATCGACAGTTGGTGGGGTCGTTGATGTATCTGGTCAATACTCGACCCGATATATGCTATGCAGTTAACCAGCTTTCGCAAGCTATGGTTAAGCCTACCAAGCTCTTTTGGAAGGCTGGCAAGCATGTATTGCGTTATATCAGTGGCACAACGGGATATGGACTTTGGTACAGACAGGAGGATGGAGTGAAGCTTTGTGGCTTCACAGATGCAGATTGGGCAGGGAGCCCAACGGACCGGAAGAGCACATCTGGAGGGATCTTCAGCATTGGGTCGACAACAGTTTCCTAGTACAGCAGGAAGCAGAGATCCGTAGCACTCAGTTCAGCAGAGGCCGAGTACATGGCAGCAAGCTTGGCTGCATGTGAGGCGATCTGGATGAGGAAGATCCTGGTCGGCTTGTTCGGGTTGCATTTGGAGCCTACAGTGATCTACTGTGATAACCAGAGTTGCATCAAGCTCTCGGTTAATCCAGTTTTTCATGATAGGTCCAAACACATCGACATCAGGTACCATCATATCAGAGACTGTGTTTAGCGAGGGATCATGTTGTTGTCCTACATTCCGACGGAGGATCAGGATGCTGACATTCTGACGAAGGCGCTCACCAGGAGCAAATTCGAGTTTCACGGAGGCAGGATAGGGGTTGCAGATAATCCATATCTTGCTGAGAGGGAGTGTTGAAAATGCAGCAATATGATGGAGCTTAGTGAAATGAAGTCGCCTTCACTAAGTGGGCCCGCAGGCTATTTTTGGCGCAAAGTCTATTTTTAGACTATGTCTATTTTTAGACATATGGATCATGGACCGGGAGCTACAGTATGCTATTCTTGGATGATTGGTAGAGTTGGTAAAAATAGATGGACCTCTATTTTTAGACTTTCAGGTGGTTTCTATTTTTAGACTGCCGAGCTAAAAATAGAACAGTCAAATATTATTTACCCTTAATAATATTTGGACTCTAAACTTCAGTTTACTCTCTTGTAGCACTTCAGTTTGACCCCCGGAGGTGGGGCATGCAGCTGACATGAGGATTTATGCTATTCCCATGTGTTTGGTTGAGCTAATGCGTAATTGACTTCAGTTAGACTCATGTGGCAGAGTTTTGGTGGAGTTGATTGAGGAGTTGATGGAGTTTGTGTTCTAGTTAACTAGTTGAACTAGTTGTGATCAGTTTAACTGATGATTACACTAGAGATGAGTTGGGTGAATTAAATATTATTTAATTCACTGATATTAACTCATTATTCAACTAAAGAACACATCAGTTTAACTCAGTGCATGGACAGTTCAGTGAAGACAAGTGGAAGAGGTAGATGAAAGGGTGAGATCGACAACAGTTGTACATAAGTTGTGCATGAGATTTGCACAATCAGTGGGATGAGAGTGCCAGTGATGATTGCACTGTTCAATCAAGGTGAATTCAAACTTGGTTCAGCTACATTCACACTTTGGATTGTGCAGTAGAGGCAGGCAGAGCAGCAGAAGGATTTGAACCCGTGACTAGTTTCAAATCTAGCTAGTTTTTGTGTGTAGTTTTTGGAGACAGTACTGAGTACTTGTGAGGAGTATTGTATTGTGTAAAACTACATGATTCTCATCCATTATATGATACATATAGCTGGGGGTTTTCAGCTATAATCTTTCCCCATACATGCTGCGTTCTATGTGTGTGATTTGATGTTCTGTCGCTTTGTTTTTATTCCGCATGTGACGATTAATTTGTAGAAGCAATTATGTGTTGTACAAGAAATTCGAATTGATGTATGATCAGGTTAATTGCAGCGAATAAACCTCATTATTCAGCAAATTTCTACACAATAAACCAACTTGCGATGAAGGCCTACCTCAAGTCCAATGTTGTTGTTTGTAGAGAAGATAACATTCTCGTTTCCTTGCTCCAGCAGATCACAATCCTCCTGCTTGCCACGATCGAACACCTGCACACACAAGAAACACGAAAAACACAAGTGTAAAACCCAATATATGAGATTTTGTATCAGTCGGAGAAGACAAAACTCATGATCATAATGAAAAATACAAGTGGAACCATAACCAATAGTCACTTATATTTAATTCATACAAAGGAAAATACAACTAGGCTCTGACACTGAACTTTCCTTCGGCGGGTCGTCAGTGGAATACGTCTCAGTAAAGCTTGTCAGGAATGGGGAAAAGCCTCTCTCTTCGATCGTAAATCTCCTTTCTATGGATTTGGCACTATGAGGACTATCAAAGCTCTTGTAGCATTCTTTAGGCTATGAAGGCTCTTGGAGATTCTTGGAGACTAGCTTGCAAAGGGAAATGGCAAGCTTATATGGATGGTGGAAGAGGATTTGGGATCCATACAATCATGGGATTGGCCCTATCCTCAAGGAAGCTTCCATGAGAGGTGGCAAACTACTTCCTCTACATGGAAATCCAGAGCCAAACGTCCCAACCCAATTTGGAGACCAGTTCAAGAGTTGGTTGGAGTCAATCTTCCGCCATTTATTTTTAAAAAACACCCATTATTAAGCCTGGCGCGAGTGCGACTCTGAGACAGAGAGCCAATTGGCGCTCCCTATTTGGAATATTTCCCCCATTGGCACGGGTATAACACTAGCTAGTCGCGCCAAGGAAGAAAAGGTTATTTTTAGGCTTTTTGACAAGGAGATGTCTTCAGGGGAATGAAAGTCCATGTCTAGGGGAATGCCATGAAAGTGTTTTCAGATCATGTCACTGCTCACAGGTCATGGAATAAGCCCTCCAATGTGTGGGACAGGGAATTGCAGGGACGGTGAAAAATTGTTGTGTAACAGATGCCCCCTAAAGCATGAGGCCCGAAAGAGAGAGAGGGGTGAAATGCTTTACGAGAACGTGTCCAACTGAAAACACTGCCGTCGGAAAACATGCGTAGAGAAGTACAACTGATATCTCAAATACATGATATATATGTGGTATGGGCGCAGCCATCCATAGCAGAGTATACAAGAATCCAGATCCGAGGTATGGTCGCAGCCATCCAGTGAGGATCGATAAATAGACTCAGGTATGGTCACAACCATGCAATCAGTGAGTCATGTAAGCAATTATAATAATCCAAAAAATCGCAGGCTGGATTCCAACAGAAAAAATCCAGGGTCTTGCACTCCATCTCGACCCGAAAAAAGTACAAGTTCAAGCATGCGAATAAGTGAGCTGAAGTCGAACATGCAAGAACATCGCCTGATTACCAACCAATGATGGAAGCTGTTAACAGACGCGAGAGGTACCACCCATAATGAAAATGGTCCTCAAGGTACTATAGGTACAATATACGGCATGTGAATCAGTGAGCTGGCATTGAACACCCGTAGAATCACTCGATCGGAGGCCAATGATGAAAACTTCACGTCGAACACGAAGATCCTGCCATTAAGGCATGTAGGCTCCAAGGTACCAGAACGGAGTCTCCAGATCAGCTTCCTGGATAATGAGTTGAAGTCGACAGGAAATGACCTTGATCGAAGGTGGGCCATAGTTTTTCCCACATCATCGACGTGAGACAGAGGAGTATAATGTTTTTGTGAATCAAGATCAGATGAGAATCAGAGGAAGGTTGAAATTTGCAGAGGTCAACTTCTCTTGAACATATCGGCGACACGATAGTGGATTTGGCAGTATTTGACATCAAAAGATAAAAGGCCATGATGACAAGGCAAAAAGCAGATGAGAGGTCAAAAGGGATTACCCAAACCCACGGAGGCAAGTGGAAAACGAGATGAGATGTCCCCAACCTGACACGAATGCAGACAAGTGCCATGTTCAAGAGCGACATACTGCCGACACGACAATGATGCTGGTTCCATTTTTCCCCACCATGTCTGGTGAGTACCCCAATTATTTTTGAAAACAAGCTTGAAGGGGATAACATATGCTTGTCATATAAGTTCATCCTTCAGACGAATCCATCCTAGTACATTTAACGAGCCCTAGGAAGGAGAAACTCGAATATCGTCATTCCGACTGAATCCAATGTCATTAGGGTTTAACGAGTCTAAAAAAGGAAGAACTCGGCATATTTTCATGTTTAGAGAGTTTGAAAAGACAACAGAAAAGTAAACTCCAACAGTCCCTTTTCATAGATAGTTCCTCAGATCCGAAAAGGTAGAAAACTATGTCCGAGGAAACCAACTAGTCGCGATAGGCTAGGGTATTCTGTTTTCGTAAATAATCTATCCCAGCCTGAAAAAGGGGTAAACATATACTAGGTAGATGTCATTTCGTGGCCACTTTAACGAGATCTAAACAACAAGGGACTCGACAATCTTTTCATGTTTAGAGACTCAGAAAAGAGCTAAAAGATGACTCCACCTGGAGGAACGAGTGGTATAAAGGGTGGCAACTGGTTCCGGTAATGGTGGAACTGCTTAAACATGATAAAAGTCAAGAGGCTAGCTAACAAGACCACTCATTGCAGCAGTTCCTCAGGAATGCGTAAAACAACCAAGTGAAGGCATATGATCGGCCAAGCAGATAGTGACGATGGAATGAGAAAACCAAGGCTTATCTGGAAAAAACAGGCTGATAAAAATGGTAATCACAAGGGGTAAAATGGGAAAGGTTTCATTTTTACACAAGATTGAAATCCGGAAACTCTGCTTGAAGTTGGTTTCATTTTTACACAAGCTTGAAACAAAGATAAACTATGCTTGAAACCGGTTTTCATTTTTACACAAGCTTGAAATGGAAACAAACTATGCTTGAAAAAGTAAGCATGCCCCCAGCATGGTGACTCAATTCGAGGTACATGCCCCCCAAGCTTTAGTCCATGCACCTGAGTAAACAAATGGAGGGAGTGAAGGTTCAAGTTATGAGATCTAAGAAAGATTCGACTGGGATTTTAAGAGATCTGATCAAAGACTCGAATTGAACAAGAACGTGTTTCATTGTTTTAATGAGGTTGACACATTAAAATAAATATCCTCAGGACACCTTGTTTCATGGTTTAAGGAGCTTGGCACAAGACAAGGAACTCTGCTCCGACAACCTTGTTTCATTTTTTAACGAGCTTGACACAAGACAAGGAACTCTGCTTTGACCAGCTTGTTTCATTTTTTAAGGAGCTTGACACAAGAAAACGAACTATGCTCCAACTGTCTGGTTTCATTTTTTAAGGAGCTTGACACAAGACAAAGAACTTTGCTCCGACAACCCTGTTTCATTTTTTAAGGAGCTTGACACAAGAAAAGGAACTCTGCTCCAACCGACCTCATCATAATGAACAAGAAGTCATTTCTTCCAAGAGTTCCACACCCAATGGAAGGAAAACATCCTGGAATTTAGGACCCAATGCCCCCAGCACCTGATGCACAATGGCACTATCATTGGCTACAGGCACGGGGTAGGTAGCCACATAGTTGACCTGTGGTGGGGTAGATACAATGGGTGGATAAAAACCAAGAAGGGATGATGGTGGGCCAGCTGCCATATTAGGACCAAAGAAGGAAAGCTGATCAATGGTCACGATACGTCCTTCATGCGGAAAACAGACCACACGAAAAAGGGAGGAGAAAAGAGCTCCCATGGCATAGGTGTAATCGCGCCCCAAAAGAAGATTGAAATCCAAGGGGCCTGAAACAACCATCACGTCCATATGGACGGTTTTACCTCCCAAAGTAATAGGTAACCTTGGAAGGATCCCCAACAGTTGACTATTTCTTCTATTAAATGCCAACAGATTCTACGTAACAGGCACAAGCAGAGGCAAACCAAAAGCTTTCCAAGTAGTTGAAGACAGAATACTAATAGACGCACCTTCATCTATAACCATTTTGGGTACGACCAGACCAAAGGCCTGTACCGTTATCTCGAAAGGCACATAAGACAGAAGGCGGTATCCCGCAAATCGATTCCAATCAAAGGAAGCGACCAAACTACTCGGAGGGGCTACCATCAAACTGAGATGGTCTTCCCCTGGTGTTACGATAGAAGAAGGAGCATCCTCCATGACCTCCATCTCTAAGGTGGGAAGAGTATCCTCCGGGACCTCCATCATGGGAGGTGGAGGAGCAACTTCTTGAGGTGTAGGGACAGGAGAATCTTTCTCCAAGTCCGAGGAATCTGAAGAAACAAGAAGAACCTGAGGGGTGTGAGATCCACTCTCCACGGAAAATACCTGGTGCACCATAGACAGGGCTAGTTCAACCGATCCCACGACCAATGGTTGGTCGGGAACGAATTCCTGAATTTGAATTTCTGGGGGAGTGGGATCGACCAAGGATGACTCTCTACCAATCGTAGGATTAGCTGGTGGAGGACTCAAAGAAAGTTGTTTGTAACCAGTCGGAAGGCACAACACAGAAACAACCGAGTTGTCCAAAACTCACTTTGCTTCATCCATATATGGACAAAGGTGAATGGCATGGTGCCCTTCACACAACTTACAGGGATTGGTAATCTTACCCTGCTTCTTAGGAGCCTTACCAGCACTAGCTGAAGACGTGCCCCCAACCTGACTCCTGGAAGCCAAAGGCAACGGTGGACGACTATTGGACCATACTTCGAGTACCTTGGGAATGCCAGGGAAATCTTGAAGAAGATAATCTCCTATGCACAACATGCAAGGGAACTTGAATTTTCGTGGAGGGTCGGAAGGTTTATCAAGAGGATGTGCTTCGGAGGTAGTAGCTGCAGCCTTAGCCTCTCTCTTATCAGACTTCTTCTTCTTTGTCTTCTTCTTCTTCTTCTTAGCCACCTGGTTACTCGAATTTAGACTTTCACCAGGCGAAGTAGAAGAGGAGGACGCAGAAACAGGCGAAGAAGGGGAGAGGTCCACCTTGGAATCAACATGACGTTGCTCAGGTGGAGGAACTGATTGAACAGTAGCCAAGACATTCGAGACCACAGAGGTTGAAAACAACCAAATAGGTAACCCAACAGTTAACCCGGGAAGGGACAACGTTGCCATATAAGGAGCACCAACATTTTCAAAAGGAGGAAAAGGACCAGGATTCCCATCGAAGGGGATTCCTTGGTTGGTGAACTCCGGGAAAGTTGCCATCAAAAACGATCTTGAGAACAACACCCTAAGGAAACTAACTTTAACCAGTAATATTTCATGGGCAGTTAATTTTTAAAACATTGAAACAAAACTCTACTGTTTCATCTTTTAACAGTCGAGAAACAGGAAAAATGTGACTCTATCTCTTTCAGTTTTGAAGCAAGCGTGAAAGGACAAGTGCTTGGTGACCTTTTCAAATTTAAAGAGTCAGAAAAGATCGAAATGACTACTCTGGTAATCTAGGCAAAGAGTGTACCAAATAACCGTGAACCGCAATATACACCTTGGTTTCAAAATGAAAGAGAAATCAACGAAGGACTTAACGTACGTGCAGGCAATCTCCCTGAATGATGTGTCTGGTGTATCACAGGTATAGGGTGGCAGACTCGGCTTCCTATGGATAAAGGATAGCAACCTAGTGGGGTCTCCATTTATATACGCGATGGTACGGGGAGCACAAGTCCGTACTAGTGCTGTCTAAAGCCAAGAGGCGAACGACAACTACTAGGTTTAAAGGTGCCGAAACACGTCTCTAGCCTACACCTCTAAATATTTCGTTAATGTTTCAATGCTTCCTTAGGTTGATTGAATAAATTTTATGGTTGATCTTCAATTATGTCTCAGTTTCACGGCCCTACCGCATGTCATATGAAAATCTCCTATATGCAGCTATATGACGAAAGAAATCTTTTCAATTCGATGAATGCTATCTAGTTAAGGGAAGAGCTTCAAACAATGATGCAACATAAAACAACATTGCAAACGAAATATTTTCCAAACTAGATGACTTTCACTATCCAAAAGTAATTTCAAATATTCAACGATGCGAATAATGCAATGTAATCTATGCAAAATCCTCTTTTTGAAAACTATGCAATTGTAATCTATGCACAATTTCCCTTTTCTTTTCAAATGATAAGAATGCACTGAATGCATTTTTCGATGAAATGAAAATCTACTTAATGCATGCTTTTAATGAAAGAGAATGCACTCGATGCAATTTTTAGCTTTCAATCATTAAACAATGTAATCTAAGTTCAATGATGGATCTCAAAAAATACTTTTCAATGCAATTTGATCTAATACATTTCAACAAAATAAAACTTTGAGATGAAAACTAAATAAACGCAAATTTTCTTAACGAAAGGATGAATGAAAAAGGGATGAAAATAAATACTAAGAATGCAATCATTGTTTCAAAACACTTTGTAACGAAATTCATCAAAAGGTGACAAGAAATATGAGGTGAAACACAAAGAGGACTTCCAAAGCATGAGATCAAAACAAGGCATTCATTCCCTTTTACAACAAGCAATCATGGCAAGAAGACATTTCAAACAATTAGCAATGTAATCTATGCTCATACAGTGAAAAGACCGGAAGGAAAAGACACACTAGTGAAGGATTTAGGGAAAAAATCTCAATTTTCACACACCCTGAAATTGGCATGACTTTGCCACTGACAACTAGCGCCAACTGGTGCGACTTTCTCACTGACAAGTAGCGCCAATGGCTAATTGGTGCGGGTTACTAACTGAAAACAAGCGGCAACACCTGAAAATGAAAAAAAAAAAATTCTCCCAACCAAGACTAGACTCACCACTTCAAGCAAAATCTCCAAGACTCAAATGAACCATGCAATCTAGGCTCAAAATGAGACAAGGCAGAATTTGAATGAATAAGAAGCCAATCACTCAAATAACGCAATGAAACAATAGACAACGACCAAACGAATGCAAAGAAGCAATCACAAAGTTGACTGAACAGATAAAAACCACAAACTCCCAAGGGAGGCTCGACGCACAACAACATCTAGATGCCCTAGGGCTAGAATGTAAAATCGACAGAAAAGGGCAAACAACCAAAGGATGAAGGTCGCATTCAATAAAACAAGGCTCCAAAACACTCAAGCAGTCATAAAAATGAAACCAAGACCACAGATCAAGCTTAGAAAGCTCAAAACCAAGCAAACCATAGCACCTTTCAGCATTGGCGCGACTGTCAGGCTAAATCTAGTGCCATGACAGGATTGGCGCAGGTTAATAAACTGGCAGCTAGCGCCAATTGGCGCGGCTGTTAAGCGCGCCAATCAATTTTACTATGTAAAAAATAAAAATAAGCAATAAAAGAAGTAGACCAGTGATGTTGGAGCTCAAACCAAAAGCCAAACCCACATAAAGAGCCAACCAAAAGAGCTGATCGAGTAGGAAAAGTCAAGAATCGACCGAAAGACAAGACAATACTCCAAGTGTTCAGTTCATAAACTAAACCGGAGATTGACTGAAGCAGCATTCATCTACTTTCGCTAATGCAGAGCAAGAGCGTTTCGAAGGCTATCTGGCTAACTTCAGGCTCCGTCTGTAGTTTATAAAGCAAACAACAAGCTAACTCCCCAGCGGAGTTGCGAATCTGTTGTAGAGGTAAATCCCCTCTGCGGACAGAGGCGATCCCTTCTAGCCCAGATTGGGTCTAGCAACAATCATATCACGCTAAGGTGCAAGTTCCTAATTGCAATAAACCAACTTGCGATGAAGGCCTACCTCAAGTCCAACGCTGTTGTTTGTAGATAAGATAACGCTCCCGTTTCCTTGCTCCAGCAGATCCAAATCCTCCCGCTTGTTGCAATCGAACACTTGCACACACAAGAAACACGAAAAACACAAACGTAAAACCCAATATATGCAATTATGTATCAGTAAGAGAAGACACAACTCATGATCATAATGAACAATACGAGTGGAACCATAACCAATAGTCACTTATCATTAATTCATACAAAGGAAAATACAACCAGGCTCTGACGCTGAACTTTCCATCGGTGGGTTGTTAGTGGAATACGTCTCAGTAAAGCTTGTCAGGAATGGGGACAAGCCTATCTCTTCGATCGTCAATCTCTTTGCTATGGATTTGGCACTATGAGGACTATCAAAGCTCTTGTAGCATTCTTTAGGCTATGAAGGCTCTTGGAGATTCTTGGAGACTAGCTTGCAAAGGGAAATGGCAAACTTATATAGATGGTGGAAGAAGAGTTGGGATCCATACAATCATGGGATTGGCCCTATCCTCAAGGAAGCTTCCATGAGAGGTGGCAAACTACTTCCTCTACATGGAAATCTAGAGCCAAACGTCCCAACCCAATTTAGAGACCAGTTCAAGAGTTGGTTGGAGTCAATATTCCGCCATTTATTTTTTAAAAACACCCTTTATTAAGCCTGGTGCGAGTGCGACTCTGAGACAGAGCGCCAATTGGCGTGCCCTCTTTGGAATATTTCCCCCATTGGCGCGGGTATAACACTGGCTAGTCGCACCAAGGATGAAAAGGCTATTTTTAGGGTTTTTCACAAGGAGATGTCTTCAGGGGAATGAAAGTCCATGTCTAGGGGAATGCCATGAAAGTGTTTTCAGATCATGTCATTGCTCAAAGGTCACGGAATAAGCCCTCTAATGTGCGGGATGGGGAATTGCAGGGACAGTGACAAATTGCTGTGTAACAATGTTGTATTTTGATCTCCAACTGCAAGTCATAAGCTTCTAGATTTGAACCACCATTCTTCTTGCTCTGCCATGCAAAATTTATACATTTTTTTTTAAAGTGTCGCTTCTTCATATACCACTTATTTGGTCACTTGCTGGTTTTCCATAACCACCTTAATTTCTTCCATTGTCGTGTTGAATTCCTCTTTCAATATGAAAGGGGATCTATAGTATTTTTTTACCTAGTCTTTTAGTGGTATTTTGGTGTTCCTTTGCTTTTCTTCCCAGACATAGGAAGGGGATCACTAGATGACTTATTCCATGCCTATGCCACTATATGCTAGAATTTTTCTTTCCTCATCCATAATGGGTTGAATTAAAACATAATAGGATCTCCCCTACTGGTAGGATCTATTGTAAAAAATATTGGCTTATGATATGATGTTGAGAGGGGTAAAATCTGGGAAGTGATCTTCTAGGAGGCCAGGATAATTGAGCTTTGAACCAAGAATTGATCGAATATTGTTGCAATATGATTTGATCCTATTCACTTATGTGTCCATGTATATGTTCCTTTCTTTGGTTTTATGTCTAGCCAATCCCATCTATCCATTGTTCCTTCCACATAGGGTCGAAGAGGGTATTGTTGTGCTACTCCAACCTTCTTTTCTTTTTGGTTTAATATAATATTCAAATATACTCCTACTATAGTATTTGGGGAATTTTTAATTTCTAGGAAATCATTTAATGAATCCAAACATTCTTTTTTTTCTCTGAAATTTGCAGGCACATACATATTTAAAACTAAGATACAAAAATTCAAATCCCTAATTTTTATCATTTCTACAATTGAGTGCTACCTTACTTCTGTTTGAATTAGTTCTATCTTCAATGGATGCCAAAGTGTGAGGATACCTCTGGGGACTCCTTTCACAATTTTTTCTACTTCACTTAACTTGTAGTTCCTTTTTCCAAAGCTAAAGTTGTGTCACACTGTAACTTGGTTTCTTGAATTAACATAACATATGGCTTTTCCATATTTAGAATATCTCTAAAATATGCTTCTTTTGGGTTTTTCCATAACCCTCTACTATTTCAGGATACCAATTTCATTTGTTTCAAGTATTATATTTGGTCTACCCTCGGTCATGTTATATTACCCTGCTTTTCTTGGGATTTTTGGCATTAACCACTTTCCCCTTTCTAGGACATTGTCAACTGTGGTTTATGTCCACCTTGGTTTTTATCACTGAGCTTCCAGTTATCTTAGTTCATTGTTTGTCTTTCTTCCCTCCTTTGTGAGTTGGACTGGTTAGAGCCCTCCATCTCTTGTTAATTAGACATTTTTGAGTTTTTGTGTTGTTTTTTTCCTATAATTACCAAATCCCAAGGTAATTATTTTTCCGGGGTCCATTTCTATTTCTTTGGCGTCCCTTCTTGTTTATAAGGTAGGGGAACTTCCACAATCACCATGGTGTTTTGTTTTTCCTATTTATTTCCTTTTTTGTCTGTGTTGGTAGGCTTTCATCTGACTACTCTGAATCTTCTATATTTTCCAGTGCCTTGTACTTGTTTTCTTTTGATGGCTCACTTGGTCTATCCTTTAGCTTGGGTAGTCCTATCTTGGAATTTCCATTATTTTTTTCTTGTTACTATTTTTCTTGTTATTTTCGTGGCTTTGGTTTTTGTTGTCATGCCTTACAATCCTCAAAAAGTGTCTGTAGTCATGTAAATACCTGCTTTTGAAAGGTAACTTGTCATAATCTAGAGCCTTTAAATAGGTCCATCCATTTAGGGTTAGCTTAATTTCTTATGGGAGCCATTTTTCTAGATCCACTTCAACACAAAATGTAGCACATGGAAATTTTCTCTTTAGATCAACCATGTCTAGATACTTTACCAGGGAATTTCCAATTGTAGCTAAAGCACCCTTATTCCAAAGATACATTAGGAGGTGTAAAAGTTTTACGCATACTGGAAATACTATAGGGAGGTCTATATTTGGGTCAAAATCCAAACTCCATTTTTTTAGGTAGAGTCCTCTTAGTCCCATGAAGTAAGGATTGTTCCTAAAAATCAAATATTTTTCTTATTTGGATTCAAAAATAAAGGTAAACAAATCCTTATTTTAGTAAAAGGTATCTATTTTGCACTTGCATAATGGAGTCTAGTTTTTTCGTATCCAGTTTTCAACCTTTTTTAGTGGAGGCCATAGCCCTGTGAATTTCTTGATATAACCTCGATCCAAGAGAGCTATGGTTTTCTTGGTTGAAGTGATTGGAGGGATAATAACCTCAGGAATTTCTTCCAGAGTTTTAAAAAATTTATCTGGCCCAATCCTGCATTTAGGATGGTTTACACTAATCATCTTCCTAAACTCCTTGACTGTTGCAACCACCTCCCCTTCCATTCTGTAGGCTTACTTCTTTCTTCCCTAGAGGGTAATGGATAGGAAAGTGTGAAACAAAGAACCCAAACTCTTTCACCTCGCCATAAATCTGAAAAACCTTAGATCACCCTTTCTTATTAATGTACATTTTAGATCACTAGTAGCTAGTATTTTATCACTTATTATGAGTTTTTAATTTGTTAATATAAGTATTATTTTATTATTTTTAAATGTAACGTTACGTGACAACATCTCCCTCATACTAGACTGTAGAGTGCCTCTTAGTGTAATGAGTTGTTTATATATAAATGATAAGAAATTAATATTAATATTAATAAATTATTATAGATATTAGTTCATTTATTTTATATTATTTTTATTTTTATTTTTAATTTTTTAATTTTGAGGATCTACTCAAGAGGTTATGAGTAAAATGTGCGTTTCCTCCCCAAAAATTCACTGATCACAACTCTCTTTATCACTTTGAGGTTAGGAATTGCAATCAAGGTTGATATTTTACCCCATTTACCATCCATGTTTCATGGAGAAGTACTCGGAGGGTTTTCAGCTATGTGGTATTTTCCTCAGTAAAAAAAAATACTATCATTTTTATTCATAATCAAAGTTGTTATTTTTAATTTCACTATAACTAGTGTGCATCCATATTAACCTTGAATAGCATCGAGATGGATCAAATCCTTGGAAGTGCAACATTTCCTCCTTTTTCTCTAAATAAGGTTAACACTTCAGATATTTGATTTTTTCTAAAAGTGGTTAGCACTTATGGATATTTGATCCCTTTAGAATCTTGCTAGATCTGAGGTTAATATGGTATAAAACCATTTTATTCAGTTTTATTTCACAAAATTATTTTACACATACAAACACTTAGCTTCGTATCAAAGTTTATTCGACCCTTTTTTCTATGGCATAATGCTCAGAGAAGTCCTGATATCCATTTCCCCTCTTCCCTAATTTATTTGGACAGAAAATGGTATTGCACACACACACACACATATTCCAAGGAAAACCATGCAAAGAAACTCAATGTATGTTTGATTCCTTACATACATCTATATGCACACGTGTGTGTGTGTGTGTGTGTAAACAAGGATAGAAAAAAACACACATACTTGTGCGTAGTACCATAAAAAATCACTAGGAAACCACTCCACACATCTGTTCATTAAGTGAGGCATTCAATAAAGGAAACCAACTTAAAGGATTGACCCTAATATATCCCACATGAATCATTAAGCACTAAACCACTTGATTAGTCCCACACAGATGTGTGTAGTGTTGGAAGGTTTGCGGGGGAAATTGTGTTGGTGGGGAGAGTGAGAGATTCCAAGGAAAACCTTACAAGTGAACCTCTAATAACATTAAAAACATATGTAGATGGAACCTAATGTAAACTCATTAACATTGGTTATGGTGCCTCACCTAGTAGGGATAGTGAGTGAGATATGTAACAAGGGTAGTCCTATCACAAATACATGAATGCATTCCAAGGGGAAAGATTCAACATAACTAGGGTTTTCCCTACAGTTTTCCTCTGTGTGTGTGTGTACATATTCGAATCCAATGAAAACCACACACATAAACTCAAAGTATTTTTAGTTCCCTACATTTGAGGATAACATCCCTAATAAACTCACAATCCCTTTTCTAGGTTTATTTGCTTCCACACACACACACACACATAATCTAAGGAAAAAATTACTAGGAAAACCCTACACACATCACCAAATTTAAAGAATTATACCTAGTGTAAATTTGTTAATGTTGATTATGGAGCTTTACCCAAGAGGGATAGTGATTAAGATATGTAACACATGCGTTTAGATCATGGTGAAGTGTTTTGAGAATCATGTAGGAGGACTCGTCTTACACACACACACACACTCACTCCCAAGGAGTTTCTCACTCTACTAAACCATCCATAGAAGGGATGACACTCACGAGGAGGTCATAGGTCATGAGTTAAATTGTAACCAAATATCTTGGGGTCACTAAGGATTACTATGTTTAGAGGTTGAGCTACACTCTATTAGCATATTATGAAGAATAAGGAGAGATTCCAGGAGGTTTCCTTTGGAAAAATGACACACACACATAAATGTGTGTACATACATACACACACACAAGCATGTATGTATACATACACACACATGCATCTATATACAACTATATTCACACACATACACATACATCTCTCTCTCTCTATGCACGTGTGTGTAACCTAGTGGTGTGGTTGAGTGCTTTGAGCTTCATGTAGAAGGTTTTGATGGCATCCCTATTAAACTTAACATCCCTTCCATATAACTATCCGTTTTACTTTGTTTATGTGTGTGCATGTTTATCTCTCTCTCTCTCTCTCTCTCCATCTCTGTACACACACATACACACACACACACAAACCGAGTAAAAAAAATAGTTATATATAACAAGAAAACCTCAATGGGAAACCCCTCCACACATCATACATTGAATGAGGTATGCAACAAAGGAAAACAACTTAGAGGATTGACCATAATAAAAATTGCATGAAGCTTTAAGCATTCAACCACTTGAGTTGTACCACAAGGATGTGTGTTTTGGGGTGGGCGTGTTGTATGGGCAGGTAGAGATAGAGAGAGATTCCAAACAAAACCTCACAAGCGAATCTCCAAGAAAATTCAAAACTTGTGTAGATGGTACCCAATGTAAACTCATTAACGCTGATTATGGTGCCTCACTTGTTACAATACGGTCAAGTTCCTTAGGGTTACCAAGGATTACTATTGTTGGAGATTGGGCTACCCTCTATTGTGATATTATGAATAAGAAGGAGAGATTCCATACATTAGGGGAATTTTGAGGTCTAAAATGGGCCTCCTAAGGAAATTATAAAATAATAGTGGAAATAATAAATAAAGATTTAATGACATCATCAAATTTTAGAGGGAAAAAAGAAAAACTATTTTTTCAACTCGTATTTTCAACTTATCTCCCAAATTTTTTACTCAAATTTAGAGAGGAGTACTCGTTGGATGCAAAATTTGATTCCTCATCCAAGGAGTACCCATGTTTCATACTTTCGATGGACCCTGCTACACGAAAAATGAGAAATACATGATAAACGTGATTGCAATCATGTTTTTCATGTGTTTCTCAGTTTTCACATAGTAGGGTCCATCAAAAGTATGCAACATGGGTACTCCTTGGATGAGGAATTAAATTTTGCATCCAACGAGTACTCCCTCTCAAAATTTGAGTAAAGGATTTGGGAGATAAGTTGAAAATACAGGTTGAAAAAGTAGTTTTATTATTTTATTATTTTTTAATATTTTTACCCTTTTACTTAAAAAATGGTGAATCATCCCCCATGGTTGGCATCATCATCTTGAATCCTATTGGTTCTTATAAATTTTATTTTGGTTGTACATTTTTCTTAGGAGGCCCATTTTAGACCTCAAAATTACCCTAATGAAGGTTTTATTTAAAAATATGAGACACACATACACACAAAAAGGGATGTATGTATAGATACACACACATATGTATGTATAAACACACACACACACACACACACACACACAGAGGGATGTATAGATACACACAAATATGTATGTATAGACACACACACACACACATATTTATGTACACACACACACACACACACACACACACACACACATCTCTCTCAGTAAACCCAATATCCCTTGCACAAAACTATTTTCTTTCCTATATATAAAATCCGAGGAAAACCTCATAAGGAAACCCTTGCACACTTCCTGACATTTCATGAATCTTATCCAATGTAAACTTCTCAACCCATAACTTGGTAGGCACATTGAGAGATGCATGCAACAAAGATATTAAACCTAGGGAATTGACCCTGTGAACTCCTACATGAAGCATAAAGAAATCATCCACTATAACTAGTCCACAAGGAGATGTGTAAAAGGGTGGGGAGAAGTGAGGGAGAGAGATTCTATGGAAAACATAAAAAGGAAACCTCCAAGAACTTCCTAAATTTATGTATATGGCGCCCAATGAAAACCCATCAATGTTGATTGTAGTGCCTTATCAAGTAGGGACATTGAGGAAATCATGTAATATGGATTGCGAGATTATGGTAATGTTTTGAGTTTCATGTACAAAAAATTAGGCCACACACATGCATGTGCGCACACACAACTGCACACACACGCACACACACACACACACACATGCCCCAAAAGGGTTTTATCGATTTATTGAAATATCTATCCAAGTCATGTTTCCAACAAGGAGACCATACATCATAGGTTAAAATATGGTGAAGTCCCTTGGGGTTACCAAGGATTATTATGGTTAGAGATTGAGCTCCCCCCCAATGGAATATTATGAAGAAAAAGGAGAGATTACATGAGATTTTATTTGGAAAAATAACACACAAAAAAGTATGTGTGAATAGAGAGATATGCAGACATCCAAAACAAGGCATGTGTGAACACACACACGCACGTGTGCACACACAAATTCACACACACACACACAAACACCGCCCCCCCCCCCCCACAACACACACACACACATAGGCGCCACAAGGGTTTTCTTGTTCTATTGAAATATCTATTCAAAGCATGTTTCCAATAAGGAGACCATAGGTCACAGGATAAAATATGGTCAAGTCCCTTGGGGTACCAAGGATTATTATGGTTAGAGATTGAGCTTCCCCCAATGAAATATTATGAAGAAAAAGGAGAGATTCCATGAGCTTTTATTTGGAAAAATCACACACGCACAAGTATGTGTGTATATATAGATATACACACATGCAAAACAAGAACATCTCTCTGTCTCTGTCTGTCTCTCTCTCTCTCTCTCTCTCTCTTTATGCATGTTTGTGTTTGTAGCATGGAAGGTTATCTAGCTTGAGTACTAAGATTGATGTATAAGGTTTTGAGGTCGATTCCTGAAGTTGAATACCTTAGTTACATGCTTAAATCATGTCCCTATAAAGTCAAGTATAGTAACCAACACCAATGGATTTTCACCAAACACCATTTGAAAATGCACATAAGTACCAAGGAAATATCCCACAAGGTTTTCCTTGAAAACAATATGTGTGCGTGTTAATCATGATGCTTGACTTTATAGGGACATCGCACGAGACATGTAACATGTGAT
Source organism: Pinus albicaulis (assembly GCA_034641835.2). Taxonomy (NCBI): domain Eukaryota; kingdom Viridiplantae; phylum Streptophyta; class Pinopsida; order Pinales; family Pinaceae; genus Pinus; species Pinus albicaulis. The sequence goes on from CM076572.1 coordinate 655,802,559, forward strand.
AACAACCTTGAGAAATCAACTCCAAAACCTCCTATTCAAAGCTTAAAGCACTAAACCTCTCAAGCTAGCTCATCAAGCTACAAACAAGCACATATGGACACACATACACATATACACACACGCTTCTATATGTGCATGTGTGCACACATAGAGAGATTCACATGCACAGAAACATATGTATATGTATGCATGTATATAGAAATATTTACATATATAGATACACACATACATCCATTTTATGCATGCATCTATACATGTATGTGTTTGTGTGTCTATTTTAGTGTACATACATGTATGTATGTATATGTGTGTGTGTGTGTGTGTGCATGCTTAATTGTGTCATTTTCCAAAGAAAATCATTTGGAGACCTCCTTATTTTCCACAATATCGTAATGGAGGGTGATTCAATTGATAACCTTTATAGTGATTAGAAACCTCGAGGATTCAATTATATTTTAACTTGTGATCAACAACATCCCAATCACCAACATGCCTTGGAAAAATGGTTTTAATACATCAAGAAACCCATAAGGGAATATATGTGTGTGTCTGTTTATACACACACATACACACACCCAAATTCCTCATATATGAAGCTCAAAGCCTTCAATGGTCGAGCTAGCCCATCCATCTAACTACATTTATTAAAGTCTCACTCAATGAACCTACTGGGTAAGATTCCATAGTCAATATCAATAGGTTTAAATTCGATAAGATATTTGTAATTTTAGAAAGTGCTTGAAGGTTCCCTTGTGGTTTTTTCCTGTGTGTGTGTGTGTGTTTACATGCATACATATACATACAAAATATCCCAACTGTTTTCTCAATCTATTGAGCCATCCATCCAAGGCACGTTTTCGATGAGGAAGCAATATATCAAGAGTTAAAATTTCATCAAGTCCTTGGGGTTACTGAGGATTATTGTTGTTGGAGATTAAGCTACCCTCTATTGGGATACTTTTAAGAATAAGGAGAGATTCCATGAGGTTTTTTTTGGAACAATTACACACACACAAACATGTATATATAGAGATATACACAAACACACACACACACACACACACACACACAAGTATGTATATATAGAGATATACAAAGACACACATATGGATCTCTCTCACTATATGTGTATTAAAATAGCCTAGTGGGCTATTATTGAGTACTTTCTACTTCACATATAAGGGTTTGATGGCATCCTCGGTAAACCCATCATCCCTTCCATTAAACCTCACTTAGAAACCCCTATGAAATTATTGAAATTTCATGGATCTTACCCAATGAAAATCTCTTGACACCTCTCTTGTTATGGAAATTGAGTGAGGCATGAAACAAAGACAATCGACCTAGGGGATTGACCCTAATACATCTTGCATGAAGCTTATTTCATTCAACTACTTGAGTAGGTCCACAAGGATGTGTGTGTAGGATGAGCAAGGTGGGAGAGAAGTGGAGGAGAAAGATTCCACAGAAAATCTCCAAAAAAATTCTAAATTTATTTAGATGGTGTCCAACATAAACTCATTAACTTTGATTATGGTGCATTTCCTAGTAGGGACTTCAAGGGAGTCGTGTAATAAGGGTGGTGAGATCATGGAAATCTCTCTCTCTCTCTATCTCTCTCTCTCTCTATATATATATATATATATATATATATATCTATGTATGTATGTATGTATTTATGTATGTATACATACACATGCACACACACACACACACACACACACATATATGTATCTACATATACATATACATATACATATACATATACATATACATATACATATACATATACATATACATATACATATACATATACATATACATATACATACATATATATATATATATACAGGCATATACATACATATATATATATACATATACATATACATATATCCCCTTAAGTATTTTCTCAATTTATTGAACCATCCAGCCAAGGTATGTTTCCAACGAGGAGGCCATAGGTTATAGGTTAAAATATCGTCAAGTCCCTTAAGGTTACCAAGGATTATTATGGTTAGAGATTGAACTACTCTCCATAGGGATATTATGAATTAAAAGGAATGATTCCATGAGTTTTCCTTTGGAAAAATCATAAAAATAGACACATACAAGTATATAAGCATAAAGGGATATACATACATACACAAATACATCTCTCTCTCTCTCTCTCTCACTCTCTCTATGCATTTTTGTGTTTGTAGCATGGGGGCCAACTAGCTTGAATGGTTGAACACTTTGAGCTTCATGTAGAAGGTTTTGAAGTTGATTCCTAAATTTGGCTACCTTGGTTCCATGCCTAACTCATCTCCCTATATACTCAAGTATCATAACCAACATCAATGAGTTTGCATTAAGTACTATCTGCAAATTTAAAGAAGAACCAAGGAGATTCCCCACATGGGGTCTCCACTTAGTCAAACTATTTCATAGCACTTGTGTTCATGTGATGTTAAAGAATACCCCTAATCTCATTAGATATTAATTTAAAATCTCCCAAATCCTTTTGTTCAACCCCCTTCCAATACATATTTATAATAAAAATAACCCCTTTTTTATAAATATACCCTATTTATACCAAATATCATTTTTTATACCCCAAAATACTTATAATCCCTCCTACCCCACATTCTCATCCCCAATACCTACAATATATTGACACTATTTTTCATAATTTAAAACCCAATTTATGAATTAATGTGATAAGATAAGATATTGGTCAACAAGGTGAATCCCCTATGATACCCCATGAGGTTTTCCTCAAAAGAATGTGTATGTGTGTGTTAATATGGTGCTTGATTCTATAGGTCCATTGAGTGAGACATGAAAATGTTATAGCCAACTCAAGGAATCAACTCCAAATCCTCCTACATGAAACTCAAAGCACTCAATCACTTAAGCTAGCCCACCAAACCACACACACATGCATACACATTCATATATGTATGTATGGATACATATAGAAATATATACATGCATTTATACACACAAACAAACACACACACATGCATGCATCTATATGTGTTTGTACACACAAATATAGATACACATGTACGCATACATATTTACATGTATATGTGTGTGAGTATGTAGAATTATATACATATATAGGTACATACATACATTAATTTATACATGTGTGTGTGTGTGTGAGTGTGAGTGTGTGAATGCGTGTGTGAGTTATTGTTTCAAAGAAAACCCCCTAGAATCCCTCCTTATTCTTTGCAGTATCCTAATGGAGGGTGACTCAAATGATGACCATGATAGTTTTTAGTGACCCAAAGGGACTCAATTAGATTTTAGCCTATGATTTATGGTATCCTCTTCAACAACATGCCTTGTACAATATTTTTAATTTTAAAAAGTGGTTGAAGGTTCCCTTGTGGGATTTTCCAGTCTCTATCTCTCTCCCTTGATATGTTTTCAAACACACACACACAAGATCCCAAGAGTTTTCTCAATATATCGAACCATCATCCATGGCATGTTGTTGATGAGAAGGCCTTAGGTCATGAGTTAAAGTCCGATTAGGTCCATTTAAGTGTATAAAATCTAACCAACGAGATTCAATTTGATCTTGTGATGTACTAAAACAAGATACTGAATCCTTCTACAATATTTGTGGAATACAAAACACGATCGCTCAATCACATGCAAGTGAGAGAAATAAGCTATCAATCACACAACACAAGATGTATCTGGGGAAAGAAACTGCTCAAAAACCCTATATCGATATTGTGCATTAATTCAAGGAATCATGAAATAATGCAATTATTTCTCACTTTGAGAAGATCTTGCACTCTCCTGACTGTCTCACACCAATATTGCTCAAAAATGGCTTACAATGCTCAAGTAAAATTAACAAACACCTAGCCAATTCTCAGCCTCTTCTCAACCCAGCCTTGCTCACGAAATTCCTAGAGAATCAGGCCCCTATTAAATATGAATAATTCCCTTCCTTGGTTGTGAAATATATCATGGCATCCCCATGACTTTATAATTTCACATGGGAAATTTTATATAAGTACAACTGACATTTATGTTCCATTTAACCTTTATCTCAACTGGGTCTTCCTTAGAACTAGCATGCATATTGTTAGCACTGGTTTTGATTTGTTTGAAAATTTATCTCTTCGTTATTTTATTTGGCCTCTAGCTCCTTATGCTTCATTTTTCCAAATTCTAAATTCCAATGCAAAGCAGCTCCACCCCCCACAACCAACCTTTAATATATATCATATATTACATATATGATATCATATATATTTTCCACACTTAACCATTTGGAAACCCTTACCTTTCATCACAATTGGCATTTCGCAGATCCAAACTTTATACATATCACAATTGCGTCTCCTACAAAATCTTCCGAAATGCAATTTGCGGGATTTATGGGACTCATCATTTCCATTTGGTCTGCTTCATAAACTTTCGATATATGTTATAATTTCTTTATAATATATTTGGGTGGTTACTTACCTTTTTGCATCGCATGATCGCCACATTACTTACCTTTCCCATTCACCTCTGCATTTTCCTTTTTCCCGATTGCGATATATAGTGGGACCCACCTTTTCCCTGCCACGTCACCATTTTCCCATTGCCCAACACACATCTCAACCGATGATTTTTATATTTATTATTAAATATATCGCAAGCTAAGTATTTTATGTTGCGATGCGATGTAGTTGGGCGATGCGATATAGTGGGACCCACCTTTCCCCGCCAAGTCACCCTTTCCCCACCACCCATCGCACATCACAATCGTGAATTTTTATGTTTATCATTAATATGTCACAAGTTAAGTTTTGTATGTTGCGATGAAATATTTCTAGGGCCCGCCATTGCATTGCTTGTTCCCATATGCGTTAAATTTCTGACACCTTAACCCACATCATTGAAACCACTACCCCTTCCTTCCACATCATCCCACCTACCATTGAAATTCGTAATCCACAAAACTTACCTTTTTTGTTTTATGATTAACTCCTTTGATTCCCAAATTGCGATATATCCATAGCCTATTCTATCTCGAGATCTTCCCCACTTCTTTAATCAACAACTCTTGTTTTATTTCGGCCCCCTTCTCCCATTCTGGATTTAACATAGCTGGGGGGTCTGAAAAAGGTATTATTATGATCCGACCCCATTGCAACGTGTCTTACTATCGTCATTTCACACCCCCCTTCATTCAAAATACTTACCTCTTACATAACCCCCGAAAATCATTCTTCTCTTTGTGTTAATGACACCGGACCCACCTTTTTCTCCACCATTTTATCCAAAGGTTTTGGGTTTCCACCATTTAGAAGGAAAACAACGGCAGAACTCCTCCAGAACATATCTCCATTAAACCTACACCACCATTACTCTCAGTACTAGCACATTTCAACAAGGCACTAGACAAAATTCAAGAGACAGTTGGAAGCATTACAGGAACCTCGACAGCATTTACTCAGGAAGTTAAGATAATATCAATAGAATATGTATTTCTTCACCTACAGCTTAGGATTAAAAACTACCACATTCATAATGCTGTTAGAATATCAGCTGAGTATTTTGTAAATTTTTCTTATTATTGTAATAAATTAGAAACAGAAACTCCCTATTCCTTTGGATTGTAATAAAATCCTTGTCTATGGAGATATTCGAGAGTCTAGCCTTTCTAGTATACCATTGTAAATCTATAAATACATTGTTTATAGATGTAGAAAATGGGGGGGAGGGGATGGTTGGTGGCATAGGGCCTAGTGCAATGGACCTGTTTCTGATCCTCATGTTATTCCTAGAGCTTTGTATTGTTGAACACATAATACATTTTAGATCACTCTCTTGAGGGTTCACAAATCATATGGTGTATGTATTTTTTTTCTCCTGTTTTTACATATCTAATATATTTCTTTTCAAATTTGTCTTAAGAATTCTACTTTATGTTCCTGTTATTATTTTGATGAAGCTTCAAGGAATATTGAACTGTTCTTGTAAGTCTTGTTTCAAGCATTTCCGATTCAATACATTTTGTTGATTATTCATGAGCATTCCTTGGGGTTGAATTAAATCCTATCTCATGTTTTTATAAGTCTTTTGATCTAGCAGACATATTGGTCTTCTTTTGTAAGTATTGACCCATCAAGATTTCCTGGTTCAAGATGTCATGTTAGTCAAAATCATTCCTTGAAATAGGATTCTTAAACTGTAAAATGAGATTCTTGTAAGTCTTTCTTAAAAAGTCTTATTTCATTAGAATTTATAGGTCTGAAATTTGTGTCATTTTCCCTCCTAGCAGTGGATTTATGTCCTACAAACCCACTATCTTTCTTCCATTCTTCTAACCATTAGGCTACAAACTCAATTTTGTTACCACATCATACACCAATGCCCTCATATGTGTCAGAGCCTTTTATCTATTCAACATTCCTTTCAGAGTGCTTGAGATCCAACCACTTTCCAAAAAATTCAATAAAATCATAAGAATAGCCCTAGAGCTTAAGATGTGTTTGGTCAGGCACTTGATGCAGTCCAAGTGTTGATTCCAACGCCAACATCTTTTGGTGCATTTATCGGGAGACAAAGGCTTTGTAATGAAGTATTCTACCAAGTCTCTTGTTTTAATTGCCGAGGAGCAATCCTTGATGGTGAACCAGAATTGGTGACTTCAAGAAGACTGCAAATTATTTCGCCCGGCGACTCCACAAAGAGGAAGAGGGGTTTCAAGACCTTCTTATACAAGGAGGAATCAGAGATCACTTACTGTGATTCCAGTTGCTGACCAAGAGAAGATCATGAAATATGCAAAAGGAATACATAGATAAAATCTATTTTTTGATGGTGAACAAAGACTAGACACTAAGAAGATTGTGATATTTCATGTGGCGACTCCATTTTTCTGGATCTAGTGGAAACTTCACAGGGATGCAGAGATCCAATTTTCAGTGGAAGTTTTGGATAAATAGCTACACCTTTTAGAATTCTGAAAGGGACATCATTTCCGAGGTAGAATTAAATGTTTTTCCTCATTCAGTAGTTGATGATTTAGAGTTTTATTATAGTGCAGACAGTCAATGCTTTATGAGAATTCCGCGCTGTGATTATTCTCATCATGAGATGCACTATGTTATGGTATGGATTCTTTCAATTTTACTCTTAAGATTTAGAATCCATATGAGGTTTTTCCAGATATTTGAATGGTTGTACAAATAATTCCATATTGCATGAATATTGGAATTCAAATCAGATTAGAAGTAGAAGAATGAATAAGCTCATTGTTTTGAGCAATTTTTTAGAAATATAGATTTCAATTTTTAGTTTGAATCCAGCTTCAGTTCGGCGAAATAAGTTGCAAAATTGAAATGATGCTTTTGACTCCATTACCCAATGGATAGGCATGCTAGTTTTTTGAGTTAATGAGAAGGATCATTGGTTGTGTTGACGACAAAATTGTACTGCCGACAACAAGGGGAGTCTCCCCAGTGAAAGGTCCCAAACAGACCTCACACCATTTGGGATAGGAGCCCCATCCAGTATGTGGGCCCGGCTATCGCCATAGTTGTTTCCACTCTTGGTTACCAGATGAGAAGATGATGGAGTAGAGGCGAAGATGAAATGACCAATCAGTGAAGCAAAATCAACCCAAGATTAACGAATCATAAACAATGATATAAGAAAGTCTAAGAAGAAAAATAAAAAAGGGGGGTATGTCGTGACTGGGATTAGTGAGCCGAAAACCAGTCAAACATACGTGAAACAAAACACGCCGGAGGTTAAATGCAAAGTAGTTCACAATAGATCACCATCGTGGAAAGGACAAGTAAACACTAATCCAAAAGAAAAATACATGCAACCACTGAGAAATAGTTCATCACCAATGGCATGCATGAAAACAAACATACAACATAATGAAGTATTAGAAAACTAGTACTATCACCACAAACAAGCACGTGAATCAGTGTCGGAAAGGAAAATATATTATTAATGTTGCTGCAACATCAAATACATGTTTACAACCCATTAAAACCAAATAGTGGAACATGGGCTATTCGTCTCAATGCACGATACAAAACCCTAGCCTCGCTACCTCTCTCTCTACTTGATACCAAGATTTGAGTGCCTTTATCTCCCTAGCAACAATTCCTGTCTCATAGTGGTTTTCATTGTCGAGCTAAAAGTCCTTTGTACTCCTTCTCGAAGTTGTATATATAGGCTGAGATGACTCTTGAGTTCCCTTGACTCTTGTTCTTCCCGACTATTGGGCTGGTTTGCGACTTTGGGAAATCTATGACCTACAACCTGTGACCTCAAGCAAATCTGCGACCTGCGATCTCAAGCAATCCATGACCTGCGACCTCAAGCAATCTGCGACTAGCGACCTTGAGCAATCCGTGACTTGCGACCTTTGGTCATATCCCTTCTGCATTTCTCTTTCGGTGATCTCTGTTTTTCACAGCAAGATGCCTTTTTTTGCATATCAGCCTTGTGCAAGTGATCAAGTGCCTTTGAGCTTAAAGTGAGGTTCTTTTGAGATTTGAAAGGATCCACCTCACATGCCAAAGAAGACCCTAGCTTCGGCTCTACGCATCGACTACCTCTACCTGTAAACGAAGTAACATGGGTCACATGTCTTTTAAAATATTGATACTAAAACACATTTAGTTAGTTGAAGGAATGATCTAGAAAATAATAAACTTAGACCCCTGTGTGGTCAAGTGTTGTGCCACAGAGTTTTCTTCACTGAGTTCTCCCGGGATCTGAATGTTTGTAGCGAAGCCCATCGATAGGATAAAATACCCTCGGCTAGTGCCGTCTCCCACAGAATGTAATGGGTTTCTAGTTTCCATGTTTTTATTTGGTATAAGATTGGTAATATCTCATATACAGGCATTATGCAAAAAGTATGCACAGACCCTGGAAATATTTGATAAATTATGTACATCCGACACATAAAGGCTATGGTCTCCATATATAATAGCAAGTTTTTGGGAAGCTGAAAAGCTACAAGAAATGGCATTTGGAAAGTTAAGCCTGCTGAGTTATGTGCCACATGGAAACTTGAACGAACTTCCTCAACAGTTACCCCATGCTACCCATGTGGTGCTGGCTTGGGCCATGTTCCGGCATAGAAAAGAGTTTCTGGCATGAATAGGCGAACAATATCATTGCCACATGCACAAGTAATAAGCGACTCTAAAATAGCGAGCCCATAACCTTTTTGTACCTTCAAATCAACCCATCTAGAAATTACAATACCAAAACACAAAGGGCAAAGGATACCAGCAGTTTTTTATGCATAAAAAGGATAAGGTGCTTCTATTAGCAGGCTTGCGGGAGCACATGCATTTTTAATGTACGATGCAAAAGATATTTACACAAATGAGCTTTCTCTTTGAATACCAAGACTCACAGGCTTTCCTTCTACACTCCTCTCTTGGAGATATAAGAACCTTGCTCCCCAGAGGATAGCCTTAGATCTCGCTACGTGAACCAGCATCTTCTATCTGTCGGTAATGCCATTGCAGTGTTAAGGGAATTTGCATGAGTTGATAAATGGGAGAGTGGTTTTTTCTCGTTTTGTGCGAGGTCCGAAACATCCACATGACATGGGTTTCTTTGTTGGTTTGAAACCTAGTTGTGCATCCTCTGGAGAAAACTAGAAACTCTCTTCATTTAGGTGGACATCACTGTTTCCTTATGTTACCCGCAAGAAAAACAAAGTAAATCAACATTAACACATATTTCATTAAATTTGGAAGTATTCTATTACAAGGCCTTCAACAAAATTCATTCTTTTGTAAATCACCATATTAACTTAATTTAAGATAAAAATAATTTTAGGAATGTCAAACCAATTAGAGACCATGAATAGGTCAGCATGGGGTTGTTAAGTACAATAGTATCAATGCACAAGGTGAGTGTGAAAGAAAACTCTTAGAAACAATTTATTTAAAGTAAATCATATTAGTATGTATAACATCCAAGAAAGATATTATAGTTGTGGATAACATACTAGAGTCGTCGATGTTTTAATTTTGTGTTAGATGGCTCTAACCCCCTTTCCCACAACCTGCTCGAGAGTTGTTGATTGAATAATGGTGATGTGAGGATCTTTGTGTAAGTGGAAAGGAGGTGCCTCCCTTGCATTTCTTTGAAAATAATGTACTAGAAACTTAGTAAAATGTTTTTGTGCTAAAGTTTCTACCCCCTAATTCCTTTAAGTAACACTAATGAGGAGGTGATAATTCTTCTTTATAGCATCCATGCATACACTATTAAAGCTAGGTACTATTGATCTAGGTATTTTAAGAAGGTTTGGGTATCATTGATCTATCTCCACTCAAATCCAAGTACATCAAATGAGAGTTCTTAAATGGGTATTCAAGTTATTCCATTATGATGGAAAATGTCACAAATTGAAGTAAACAAGAATTAGTGAACCAATATACATAGACAAGTAAATAGTGGAAGCAAGGGTTTTCAAAAAATAGTACACTTGATGGAAGTCCGGATATTTATCTCTCCTTGTCCACATTGTCAAAAACTAATAATGGTCCTAATGTAATAGTGCCAACCTATTGTACGAAAAACCATGATTGACCATTATTTTCACCAAGAGGAGAAAATGATAAGAATTGTTAATGGGGAATAAATAAATGTGAAACACAACTAATGGATTTTAGTTGAAATTTATATAAGTCCTCATTCTCTTTAATTATTACATACTTAATGTAACTACTAATAAATTATCATTAAGATATTAATTTTGAATATTAAATATGTATTAAAAGCCATTTATCTATTACACATGATTTTCCATGTGGTCTAAATAAACCACTTAAAACCCATTATCAATAAATTCTAATTATTTTTGTAAAAGATGTATCTTTACTTACATTAAGAGATTTATTTCGAAAATATATTACATTTATAAACTTGTAACAATGCATATGACTAAATGGAATATAATAAATAGCTTCAGGTCTTGTTAGCTTCTATGAGATTATTTTAATTACAAATAGTTTATTTAATAGTTGAATTTTACAAAATGTTAATCTTGATGGGAAAATCATGTCATATGGTGGAAAAAAGTTTAAATATGTTCATTTCTGATACAACACCTGAATGAGCTTGAATAGTCTTCTTAATGATCATTATGAACTAATTAATCCATGTTTTAATAGAAAAAAAATCACATAGAGTTTTCTTTTAGAAATAACAATATCACATATATGATGATGATGATGATGGTTGACGTCCATTAAGAACAAAATTTGGTCTATAAAACCTAAAGAAACAAATTATTTAGTTTTCTTTAAAATTGTACTCCTATGCTCAAAGAGCTTGGAGAGAAGCGTCTCGAGCTCACTATAATTTTGACATGTTAAAAGGCTAGGAATGTCGGTATTGCAACAAAGATTATGAAACTAAGATTTAATGTGGGTGTCTGTAGGGCACTCTAAGAGGAAGTGATATTCATCCTCAATGTTCATATTCTCACAAAGAAGGCAGATCCTTTCCACCCATGGTGTTTTAAGAACTGCCCAACGATCTGTTTCACTATGGAGCTCATGAGAGTTTGTTCTTATCTTGGCTATATTAATTTTTTTCTTTGAGCTATTTAAAATAGAGAGATACTTTTGATCTTCTAGAGTAGGGTTGATGACCTCCTTATAATATTTTAATTTTCTTTTAGCCTCTAAATCTTTCTCAGACCACATTTTCTCTTTAAACTTAGAAGTAACAATATTTTTAATGTTATTAATATTTTGCAATGCAACATTTTCGTCGATCTCCCAATGGTTTAACCAAGCCCTGGTATCTTTATACCAACCTTGTTTGGGCCTTAGGAGGTTTTGGCTGGAATTTAAAGCTAGCTTAGGAAGTCTATGGTCTCCCATGTTATTGATTTTGTGATTGTACAACAGGAGCCTAGTCATAGCTAGGCTCTCAATAGGGGAAAGACCCACTTCTATAAGGAGAATAGGATAGGGTGTATTGCTTTTAATTTTGAGGTTATACTTTTCTCGACTTATCAACTTATATGGCATGATTGTATATAAAAGTAATTGATTTAAAAATGCATAGTTAGAAAATGTTATCGATTGAAAATAGAATAAACCACTTAGAACTCATCATCAATTGATATTAAATTATTATTTTTTTCTAAAAAATGTGTCTATACTTACATTAAATGTTTTATTTCAAAAATATAATACATTTATAACTTTGTATCATTGCATATAAATAAATAGAATTTAATACATGCTTTATATCTTGTTGTCTTTTATTATTTCAATTAGAAATTATTTATTTACAAATTGAAATTTAGAAAATGTTAATAGGGATGGGAAAATCAAATGGTGCATGTTGTAAAAAGTTTAAATACATTTATTTATGACCTATATCTTAAGAGAACTTGAGGAATCTACTTAATATTCATTATCAATTAATTATTTCATGTTTTGTTAGGAAAAACATTTCATTTTACATGGAGTTTTATTTCAAAAAAACAATGTCACATTTATACACTTATATTAAACTTCATGATAGGCAAATAAAAGTTGATAAATGGCTTTATATAGACCAATTATAACTTATTATCAGTTACTTCTAATTTGTTTTATAAAGAATATATATTTATTTACAATAAGAACTACATTTCAAAAAGACATCACATTTATAAACTTCCATTAATGCATATAACCAAATAGAAAATAATAAATAGCTTATTATTTAAGGATTAAAAATGAAAAAAATGTTAAAATGGATGGGAAATAATTGTCTTATGCTGCAAAAAGTTTAAATACAACCATTTATGATCGATCTCTTTAATTAATCTAGATGGCCCACTTAACACGTTTTTAATTAATTTTTCCATGTTTTATTAAGAAGAACATTTTGTTTTACATGGAGTTTTATTTCAAAAAAATACAATATGAAATTAATACTCATATTAAACTACGTGGTAAACAAATAAAGGTCAATAAATGGATTCATTATTAACTTATCTGGGATAAGATGATTACATACACAAATAGTTGATATATATATATATATTAAAAATTGAATGCCTTAAAATTTAAGAAGTTTGAAGTATGATGACCCATCACCCATTAGCTTAAATAGTCCACTTAATACTTATTATCAAGAAATTATTAGATTTATTTTTTGAATAAATGTATCATAGTATATGGCTATTATATATCACCTTTATACACTCATATTAATGGATATAACTAAGTAAAAATCAATAATATAATTATGGCTGATATGATATGATTTTAGTTTATTTAAAATGCAAATTACAAAAAAAAAACCTTCAAATAATGTAATCATATGCCTTAAAGGTAAAAAAAAGTTCAAAGACATAATTTATCTATGATAGCGTCCAATCAAACTTTGATAGTCCACTTAGCAATCATTATCATTAATTATATGTTTTTTTAGAAATGAAAAATTATGTATAATAGATTTTTATCTCAAAAATTAAATATCACATTTATGCACTCATATTAATGCATTTTATAGGTAAAAGATCAATAACTAACTTTGAGTCTCGTTAATTTTCAATATGATATGATTTTAATTACAACCATTTATTGATTGAAGTATATAAATTTATGTAAAATATAGATTGAGAAATCGCATATCTTATGCTTCAAAAAGTTCAAATCATTTATCTATGACCATTTCCCATTAACCTGAATGGCCAATTGTGCATGTAGCATTTATCAAGTAAATTATTATAATTTCCTCAATACTAATTGCACCTTTGTTTGCAATGAACTCTATTTCAAAACTTATATTTCACATTTATATATGAGTATTATGCATATACGTAAATAGAAGTCATTAAAAATAACATGCCTTGATGGTTTGTGTAAGATGATTTCAATGGAAAATAATTCATTTAAGAACACACATATTAGCAAAAAAAAAAAATCGATACAACAATCATTGCAAATATAGTTATAAATAATAACAGAAATATATAAAAATATAATTGACAATTCCCATTGTAATTTTTTTTTATTAATAAAAATTTCTAATTTTTTTCCTCAGAAAAAAAAATTGAAAATTCCCTTATAATATTGCAAAAGATATAAAATCGTACAAATTAATTCAGAAAAAAAAACTATGTTCAAATTGCGTTCAAAAATTGGAATGTACTTGTGAACAAATTTATAAAGAAAATTATTTCCATCCACTACAATGAAGTACATTTTCTATTGAACATTCGAATGTAATCATGTTTCTCTTTCATACGATGAAGTGTCTTAAGAAAGGGGAATAAAACCTGCATAAACCAAGTATCTTGCTCTTTTCCTGTGTAGGCTTTTATCAAGATGTGGTTTGATCGATATCCGATGAATTGAGAAGTATGCTTTGTTTTTTTACCAAAGAAAAAATCAGCAACTTTCTATTAATGAAAATGAAAAGTTACATTTTGTATATGCAATTAAGCATTCAGAAATGCCCCAAAGGGCCTGTGTGCACAAGCACACAAAGTAGCGAGGCTACCATAGGAAAAAAAAAAAATTACAGTGTGCCAGCAGGGTTGGGGGCTTTTTGCGCTTGCCTTTTTTCTTTTGGACAATTTTCCAAGTCCCTGAATGCGAGGAAGAAGAAACGAAGGCCAGCTCATTATTCCTTGTGTTGTTTTCTTTGTCTGAGTCCGAACTTTCAAATACATGTGATCTTTTATTTCCACCTGTACTTGTAGTGATTTTGGTGGCTTCTATTTGAAGTTCAATGGGCGAGGGAGCAACAATGATGAGAGAGCTATCAGATTGTTGCATGAGGTCCTCTTTCCCTTCCTCCATCTCTTGTGCTCCTTGATGTTCTCTTATTCCCTGAGTTCCCTGATTTTCTTGCATTTCTTCCTCATCTTCTGATAAAGGACTACGAGGGAATTTCCATCCTTTCTGCTTTTGAACTTTCTTTTTTGCTCCTTTATTTGCCAATTTGCATGTGCTTTGAAGATGCCTTGTTTGTTGACATATCCTGCACCATAAAGTTGTGTTTTCGAAGTCTAGCGACTGTACCCACCTGAAATATTTATGTATCATGTTAATATTGTCTGGAGGACCTTTAGTTATATCCATTTCCACACAAATGTGGGCAAAAGTAAAAATACCTTTTTCAATTCTTTCACTATCCATCTTTAGGAATCTTCGCAAAGAATTTCCTATTCCTTCAAGAACCCGATGGTGCCAAAAAGGAAGCGGAAGGTTGTGAAGTCTTACCCATACCGGCGTTTTTGTCACCACCATTGAATTTGCATCAAAGTCGAGAAACCATGGGGTAATCAATAGTCCCGCCCTTCCCCAAAACCATGGACCATCGTTTATGATAGAGTTAAAATCGTTTTGGGAATCAAACTGAACCACAAAAAATACTTTTGCGTATAAATAAATATCGCATTCGTTGGTCCAGTTTTGGTGAATCCAGTCATTTAGCGCATCGGATTTTGGCCAAAAACCATTAAAACGACCAATGATTTCTTTTGATTGAAGGATGTTGAATAGATCCCTTAATTCTGGTAATTCTATAGTTAGCTATAGTTCTTTTTCCAGCTTATCCACCATATACGGACCTGGAAGATTTGGGGATTGTTTGTCCTGTAAGACCACTTTCCCCTTTAAGGCATCTTTGAAGGAACCCTATCCCTTTCCTGAGGAAGATGCTCTAGCTGGTATAGGTGTTCGAGGAACCCCTCCGTGTAATTAGAGATCTGGATGATAGTGGAGTTCCTTAAAATTACAAGCATTAAAATTTTTAAGAATAATAAGAAAAACAAAAAGACAAGTAATAAGTCCCTGATATGGCATTATCTTCATAATTATAACTTTTCACCTCATCATCGTTTTTGTTCTCTTTAGTTGTCCCTACATTAAACATATAAAATAGTTTGAATTGTGAAAATGAATAAAAATCATTAAATAATAAGGAAAACAAGTGGGCAAATTATAAGTACCTGATTTTATATCTTGTTCTTGATTATAACTTTGTTTCTCAATATTTGGATTATTTTCTTTGTTCTCATTATTTGTCTCTTTATAAATTGTGACAATGATTAATTGAAAAAAAAAAACAAACAACAAAGTTCATGTTAACTACCTAATATGATATCATTTTCTTGATTATAGCTTTGTTTCACATTCATTTGATCAATGCTTTTGTTCTCCTTGCTTGTCACTATAATAAACATAAAAAATGTTATAAATTGTAACAATCAATGAAAGCATTAAACAACTATATAAACAATGAATCATCTTTAATCATCCATATAATATTTTGGTCTTGGTTGTAGTTTTGTGGGACATTCCCTTGGTCATTATATACTTTCTCTTTAAACAATTTAGAAAATATATATATAGAGAGAGAGAGAGAGAGAGAGACTAAAATCCATTTCTATCTCCATCATTTCATGGTCATTGTCTTGATTAATTCCTTTCTTCTCATAATTCCCTATAATAGACATCTGAAAATGTTATAGATATGAAAATAAAATAAATTTAAAAAGTAACAAGATAAATAACCAAACAAATTATGTATCTGGTATGATAACATCTTCTCCTCCTATTTCCATCTCTAAATTTGTTTCAACATCATGCGCACTATATTGATTATTTGTTTGCTTCCCACTTTCATCATTCCATGTTTTATAATCTCCATCATTATTCATTGTAGTAAACATTTTGACAATTAAGAAATTCGAACAAAATAGTATCCAAAGTATTATAAGAGAAACAACAAAGAAACTGTACTACCTGAATTTTCCAAGAAGCTAATGGATCTTGTGTTTGATAGTTGAAAAGATTTGTAACCATTCAACATTATTGTCCTTTGTCTGCACAAAACATGATATTCTTCTTCTATATGTACAACAAGCCTTGATTAAATTTTCCCCGCATGAAATATAAGGACTTTTGCATCACTACATCGTTGATGTTTTTCCAATAAATCCATCCAGAAATCATAATCTCTCTCATTTTCATCAATGTGTCTTCAAATGTGTGAGAGTATTTTGAAGCCTCAAACATTTTTAATTATGAAGTATAGAAATGTATAGTCAGAACTATAGCATAACTATAACTATTTTGGGACTTATATTCATAAATTCAATTTATATTTGAACTTGGAGTTCTTTATGTTGGAAACACTAAGAGGGGGGTGAATCAGTGTTTCTTTTCAATTGTTATTTTTACTTTTAGTAGAAAGACAAGCATATTGCCAGCAACAAAGGTGCATGCCAAAAGAAAACTAGGAACTGCTAAATTTTCTTCTAGGACAAACACAAACACAATGGCAATAATAAAATTACAAGGAGAATGAAATCTAACGTGTGCTAGATTTCCCTCTAGCCCAAACATATGCGCATTGTCACTAACAAAATTATAAGGTGAAAGAAATCTAATGTGTGTAAGATTTCCTTCTAGCATAAACAAGCAGATAATAACATTATAAGGTGAAAGAATTCTAGTGCATGCTAGATTTACTTCTAGCACAAACACAAGCATGGTGACAACAACAACATTATAGGGCAAAGGAAATCTAACATGTGCTAGATTTCCTTACAGCACAACACAAGCACATTATAAGATGAAACAAATCTAGCACGTGCTAGATTTCCTTTTAGGACACACATAAGAACATAACAACATTGTAGGATTAAATAAATCTAACACACGATAAATTTACTTCTAGCACAAGCTAACGCATATTGCCAATAGCAAAATTTCATGAAAAGAAATCTAACATGTGTTAAATTTCCTTCTAACATAGTCACATGCATATTTCCAATAACAATAATGCAAGGTCAAAGAATCTAGCATATTTCCTTCTAGCACAAATAAGCGCACATTGTCGATAACACAATTGCAAGGTGAAGGAAATCTAACTCATGCTAAATTTTCATGTATCAAAAACATAAGCACATAACAACATGGCAGGGTTAAAGAAATCTAACTCGTGCTAAATTTACTTTTAGCACAAACACAAGTATATTGCCAAACACAATATTGCAGGGAAAAAAGATCTCTATTATGTGCTAGATTTTATTCTATCATAGATACAAGGCATTCTCAAAAGCAACATTGCAAGGTGAAAAAAATCTAACATGTGTTAGATTTACTTTTAGTAGAAAGACAAGCATATTGCAAGCAACAAAGGTGCATGCCAAAAGAAAACTAGGACCTGTTAAATTTTCTTCTAGGATAAACACCAACACATGGAAATAATATCATTACAAGGTGAACGAAATCTAACGTGAGCTAGATTTCCTTATAGGACAAAATATATGTGCATTGCCAATAAAAAAATCATAAGGTGAAAGAAATCTAATGTGTGTAAGATTTCCTTCTAGCATAAACACAAGGAGACAAGCACATTATAAGGTGAAATAATTTCTAGTGCATGCTAGATTTACTTCTAGCACAAACACAAGCATGTTGAAAACAACAACATTATAGGGAAAATGAAATCTAACATGTGCTAGATTTCCTTACAGCACAACGCAAGCACATTATAAGATCAAACAAATCTAGCACATGCTAGATTTCCTTCTAGGAAACACATAAGAACATAACAACATTGTAGGATTAAATAAATCTAACACACGCTAAAGCATATTGCCAATAACAACATTGCAAGAAAATAAATCTAACATGAGCTAAATTTCCTTCTAACATAGTCACATGCATATTTCCAATAACATCATTGCAAGGTCAAAGAATCTAGCATATTTCCTCCTAGCACAAACAACCAGATTGCCAACCACAACATGGCATTGTGAAATAAATCTAGCGCGTGCTAAATTTCCTTCTAGCTCAAACACAAACACATTGTCAATAAAAATGTTGCAAGTTGAATTCTGACACTGCACAAGCACAAGCACATAAAAAACATTGTAAGGTGAACAAATTATAGCATGTTCTATATTTACTTTTAGCAAAAACACAAGATTGTTTCCAACAACAACATTATCAACCAAAAGAAATCTAACACGTGCTAGATTTCATTCTATCATAAAAGGAAGTGCATTTCTAATAACAACATTGTAATATGAAAAAAATATAATGAGTGATATATTTCCTTGTAGCATAAATAAGCACACATTGCCGATAACACCATTGAAAGGTGAAGGAAATCTAACCCAAGCTAAATTTTCCTATAACAAAAACATAAGCACATAACTACATGGCAGGGTTAAAGAAATCTAGCTCGTGCTTGTTTGGTCAATTTAGTGTGTCCTAAATTGCTACATTAATTTGTCAATCCGGGATTCATAAGCTGACGAAGTGTGGCGCACTATATGTGCAAGATAACCTATCTCTTACTTTTTTGTCATTTTTGGTTTTTTTTCTTTTTATCTTGGTTGGTTTCCTAATGTAAATTCTAAAAGAAAAGTATGGTTATGATTGTTCAAGGAAATGATGTCCTTTATAATGATTTACCAAACTTCAAACTTCAAAAGGATTTTGAAACATACAATGAGAAAATTAGTTCCTAAAAGGAAATGAAAATGTGCTACTATTCTAGTTAAACAAACAATGAACTATTGATCATGAAAACCATTACCCTTGCTGCTGTCTAAACACAAAAGAAACTGTTACTCAAAGAAAAGATTGCAAGTAAAGTAAAAATAAAATCAAATTACATCAACTCATATTCTGACCCCTCACCATTAGTCTCGCTATGGCTTTCGGAGGTAATCATAAACAACTTGAGCAATCTGATATCTAATTTGCAGAAAAATAAACTAATATCAAATTACACATTCATACTTCAATCCCTCACCATTAGTCTCGCTATGGCTTTCGGAGGTAACTGAAAATGACATGAGCAATTTAATATCTATCTTGCAGAAAAGTAAACTAATATCAAACTATACACTCATACTTCAATCCCTCACCATTAGTCTCGCTATGGCTTTCAGAGGTAACTGAAAATGACATGAACATTTTAATATCTAACTTGTAGAAAAGTAAACTAATATCAAACTACACACTCATACTTCAATCCCTCACCATTAGTCTCGCTATGGCTTTCGGAGGTAACTGAAAATGACATGAACAGTTTAATATCTAACTTGCAGAAAAGTAAACTAATATCAAACTACACACTCATACTTCAATCCCTCACCATTAGTCTCTCTATGGCTTTCGGAGGTAACTGAAAATGACATGAGCAATTTAATATCTAATCTAACTACTTAAAGCAAATGTGCAAGACTGAAATAAACAAAACAGTGCTAGAATTAAACAAAAACTAAGAAAAATAAATCAGCAAAAGGACAATATTGATTCCATGTCATTAGTCATTATAAAAAGATGTACAAATGCCCGGGCTGCCTATTGTAATCTGAAACAAGAACACTGATCAATTAACAACAACATAAAACATAAAAGATTATGGACAGAAGTAAAATGTAAAGCATGAAAGATTATGGACAAAGATGAAATGTAAATACCATGAAAGATGTAATCTATATACACGTGAATGACTATGGCACAATGAACTTAAAGAAATGAAGCATGAAACTATATAGTAATACAAAAAACCTCAGCGTGTGCAGGGGCCCTCTACACAAACCTCGGGCAACAGCTTTCAAATACGAATTACACTTTTGAACAGAGTCTTCTCATATATTAAAATGCGGTCATAACAGAGAAATAATGTCACAGCACAATGGCGACGCAATTACATTAAAGAGCTAACTATTATGCATATGAGAACGCATTATTTATAACAGAGGGTGACATAACTAATTCCCTAAAGTCTGCGTTGATAGAAGACATGTGAACCACCACGTCCAGAGATCTAGCATTATGGCCACTGTGAGGATTAAATCTATGGAGAGTGGATGTTGGATTCGGCTTATGGAGCCGTTTACAGGTGTTGATGTGTCTCCCGTGATTTAGAAACAGCCACGCAAATCTCCACGTGATGAGAAACAGAGTTCTGTCACCGTAGGACTCTTTGGTTGACCACCACTTGGCCACCTTTGACCACAGCCTTCTTAGGTGAATTCGATTGAGCCAATAGGACACGATCCATGTCCATGTCATTTCTAACTTTCCCATGTGGCTCGATTTGCCTGAAGACACCTGCAATATAGAATTTAACAAAATGGCTGTGGAAAGTTGCAGCAGCTGCGGAAAGTGACAAGATTTCACAGCTAAATGAGCAAAAATCTAAATCAAACAGCAGACACAAAACATAGTTAAAAACGACTCTTAAAGATTATGGTGAGGGATTGAAGTATGAAAGATTATGGACAAAGATGTAATCTATATACACGTGAATGACTATGGCACAATGAAATTAAAGAAATGAAGCATGAAACTATACAGTAATACACAAAACCTCAGCGTGTGCAGGGGCCCTCTACACAAACCTCGGGCAACAAATTTCAAATACAAATTACGCTTTTGAACAGAGTCTTCTCATATATTAAAATGCAGTCATAACAGAGAAATAATGTCACAGCACAATGGTGATGCAATTACATTACAGAGCTAACTATTATGCGTATGAGAACGCATTATTTATAACAGAGGGTGACATAACTGATTCCCTAAAGTCTGCGTTGATAGAAGACACGTGAACCACCACGTCCAGAGATCTAGCATTATGGCTGCCGTGAGGATTAAATCTATGGAGAGTGGATGTTGGATTCAGCTTATGGAGCTGTTTATAGGTGTTGATGTGTCTCCCGTGATTTAGAAACAGACACGCAAATCTCCATGTGATGAGAAACAGAGTTCTGTCACCGTGGGACTCTTCGGTTGACCACCACTTGGCCACCTTTGACCACAGCCTTCTTAGGTGAATTCGACTGAGCCAATAGGACATGATCCATGTCCATGTAATTTCTAACTTGCCCATGTGGCTCGATTTGCCTGAAGACACCTACAATATAGACTTTAACAAAATGGCTGCAGAAAGTTGCAGCAACTGCGGAAAGTGACAAGATTCTGCAGCTAAATGAGCAAAAATATAAATCAAACAGCAGACACAAAACATAGTTAAAAACAATTTTAGATGCTCTTTTACAATTAATATGCAATGATATTGATGACTTAGAAGGTCCAGGTGAATGAAAAAGGTCTAGAAAGGTGTATAAGAAAGATGCAGATTTGAGACTCAACAGTGCTACATTTACTTTTAGCGTAAACACAAATATATTGCCAAAAGAAATATTGCAGGGCAAAAAGAAATCTATTATGTGCTAGATTTTCTTCTATCATAGATACAAGGCATTATCAATAGCAACATTGCAAGGTGAAATAAATCTAACATGTGCTAGATTTACTTTTAGTAGAAAGACAAGCATATTGTTAGCAACAAAGGTGCATGCCAAAAGAAAACTAGGACTTGTTAAATTTTCTTCTAGAAAAAACACCAACACAATGGCAATAATAACATTACAAGGGGAATGAAATCTAACATGTGCTAGATTTCCTTCTAGCCCAAACATATGTGCATTGTCAATAACAAAATTATAAGGTGAAAGAAATCTAATGTGTGTAAGATTTCCTTCTAGCATAAACACAAGTAGACAAGCACATTATATGGTGAAAGAATTCTAGTGCATGCTAGATTTACTTCTAGCACAAACACAAGCATGTTGACAAAAACAAAATTATAGGGCAAAGGAAATCTAAGATGTGCTAGATTTCCTTACAGCACAACACAAGCACATTATAAGATGAAACAAATCTAGCACGTGCTAGATTTCCTTATAGCACACACATAAGAACATAACAACATTGTAGGGTTAAATAAATCCAACACACGTTAAATTTACTTCTGCACAAGCTAAAGCATATTTCCAATAACAATATTGCAAGAAAATAAATCTAACATGTGCTAAATTTCCTTCTAACATAGTCACATGCATATTTCCAATAACAACATTGCAAGGTCAAAGACTCTAGCATATTTCCTTCTAGCACAAACAACCAGATTGCCAACCACAACATGGCATTGTGAAACAAATCTAGCGCATGCTAAATTTCCTTCTAGCTCAAACACAAACACATTGTCAATAAAAATGTTGCAAGTTTAATTCTGACACTTCAATATGCAGAATGGAATTAGAAATTTTATTGGCACGAGACTTAATACTTTAGAACTTTGTTCCTTTTTGAAGTGTCGATCATGGGAAAGAATGGCACAAGGCAGAGGGGAAAGCATGAAAGCTTAAAAATTGTACGAATATATTTGATGCACATTGAACTTGAACAAATAGAAGGTGCTATATTGGCATTGTGATTGGTCGCCGCATATATTTCTTATTGCAAATATAGATGATGGGGGCCATAGGGGCTATTAAATAAGCATAGGGGGGAATTCGCCCAAAATTTCCCAACCACATGAGAAGAGATCGTGGTTCTGCCACAAAACATGTGGAGTGTGCATTGGGGTAGTTGTGGGGAACTGAACTTGATTGGTTCATCATATTCCTTATATGGGACCAGTTGAAGACCGTTTCATCATTTCAAGTTTCGCCATGACAATGGGCTAGTCTTCCAATACCTTGGATAATATTCAACTCTTATATAATATTAGTCTTGAACTATCTGTTTTTACTATAGGAGAGTCATTCCACCTTATCTATAATCAGAATTGATCTTTTGGATCTTATAGGAGAGTCATTTCAGCTTCTTTGTAATCGGAATTGATCTTGTGGATCTGGTTGGCCATTTGATCCCAATGATGAGAGAAACAAGTCCATCAATTGATGGATCCCATGGCATTGTGAAGGATTATTCCAGTGACTACATCTTGGGAAATCTAAAAATTGTCCCAGAAGTGGACTCCTCACACTGCTCCGACCTGAGCTACTATATGTTGATACTCTGCTCTCATGGTGAAGGATCTTACTATTGGGAATAAATAAAGGGTAGCCTTTGCCTTATTTGTATGATGGAATGATGAAATAAACAATAAATTGTCCTCGGAATCAAATGGGCATCACCTTGTAACCATGACTCCCTTGCACACTGTTAATTTTGGGCAACTAGGTCCAAACTCCATGTTGCATTGCTCATATGATGATGATGATATTTTTGTTGGATTCCGCTTCGGAGAGGTGCAAGATTGATTTAAATATCATCTTTTTTTGATGAGCAGAACATGTATTTTGACTTTATTTTCCACACGTACAATTTGTCAAGGTCGCCCTGAATTGTAATGTAGGCTCACAAGCCCAACATATGTGTCACACACCCGCATTGATGGATATAAATTGGAGAGACTTGATGCTCATCATATCATAACACACATTCCTCGTGATCTGATTGGTTCGTACAGACTAGAAGATGCTTCTCTCTCTCCCACATGTGAATCTGGATGCCGAAAATATGGATGATGCCAGAAATCTGGATGTCGGAAATGGATACCGAAAATTTGGATGCCGGAAATATGGATGCCGAAAATATGGATGCCGGAAATATGGATGATGCCGGAAATATGGATGTAGGAAATCCTTTTGTTGACTTGCGTTGACTGTTTTGGGAGTTGTATCATGAGGTGTGTGTGACACTAAAGGAAGGTTGATCTTGTATGTGTTTGACTAAACCTCTGAGAGGTTGGAAGAGCTGTTTTGACCAGCCAAAGTCTTTGTTGGCTAGGGAATCATATTGACTATTGTAACAAACATTTCTCTCTATCTTTGTTGGACAAGAAGAATTGTAAACTCTGATTTATTATATTGGCTTGTCTTCTTTTGATCTATTATTATTTTCTATCAGTATTTACTTTCAATGATTATGTGATTGATAAATGAATTGGACCAATAAGAAAGATTGAAGTAAAATTCTTTAAGCATAAAACATACCATGGTTATCTAAATTTAACATGGTATCAGAGCTAAGGTGAAGACAAAGCCCAAGCTAGTTTGAAACGAAATCACCGAAGAAGTTGTCCTATCAAGGACCAATGGCCTCCACATACAAAGGTTTCAAGAGTGATGATAATTTGACTGACAAGTCTGATTATCTTGCCTGGAAGATGTCTTTGGATTTGGTATTGGAAGGTCAATAAGTTATGGACTATGTGCGAGGAAGATAAATGAGCCTCCATCAAATGCACCAACTTCCACAAAGACAAAGTATAGAAAAAGGGAAGTCAAGGCGAAGATGATCATCAGGGATTCTATTCATAAGCACTTGGTTGCTTAAATCTCTGAGCTGGGTACATCTAAAGAGATGTACGATAAGTTGGTTAGCATGTTCATGGCTAGCAATTTTAATCAAGTTATTTTCTTCAAGAACAATTTGAAGAATATCAAGAAGGGCAAAGAAGAATCCATTCAATCTTATTTTATGAGGCTCACACAAATCATGAATGATCTCTTAGCTATTGGAGAAGAATTATCTGATTGAGAGCTCGTTCTCATTTCTCTTGGAGGACTCCCTCGTGATTAGTATGCATTCAATACTATTATTCTTAATAATAATGTGATTCCTGATTTTGATGAATTGTTGACGAGATGCACTCAAGAGGAGACAAGAATGATGGAGAGAGA
Organism: Pinus albicaulis; assembly: GCA_034641835.2. Taxonomy (NCBI): domain Eukaryota; kingdom Viridiplantae; phylum Streptophyta; class Pinopsida; order Pinales; family Pinaceae; genus Pinus; species Pinus albicaulis. Next base: position 655,828,087 of record CM076572.1, read on the forward strand.
CCATCCCTCAAATGAGAATGGAGGTGACCCTATTGCCTTTACCGCTCATGCAAAGAAGAGGAAGTCTCCCTCTGACTGAAGTGGAAATGGTAAAATTTTCAAGAGGTCAAGGAATTCCAGGTATGATGAATCCAATGTTGTTGATAATAACAAAAATGAATATATTCTTATATCTGCCCTCTCTACTGCATGTGACACAACTCTTCAAACCGAGCTATGGCACCGGAGGTTTGCTCACCTTCATTACAAAGCCCTTCCCGAATCAAGGAAGGTGGTGACAGGGATGCCTGAGTTTAAAGATGATCATGAAGGTGTTTGTCAGGGTTGTGTCAAAGGAAAGCATACAAGGGGACCATTCCCCTCAAGTGTCACAAAGACATCTGATATTTTGCAATTGGTACATTCCAATCTATCTGGTATGATGCTCGTAACATCCTTGGGAGGGTGCTTGTATTATATCACTTTTATATATGAATTCTCCCGTGAGACTTGGATATACTTCTTGAAAAAAAAGGATGAAGCATTCAAGTGGTTTTGTACCTTCAAGGCCTTGGTGGAAAATCAAACAGGGAAGAAGATCAAGATTTTGAGGACCGATAATGGCACCGAGTGAGAGTCGAATGAATTCAATGAAGTTTGCAAGGATGTTCACATTAAGAGGGAGACCACCACTGTGTATACTCCCAAGAAAAATGGTTTTGTTGAAAGAAAGAATAGAACCATTGTGGAAGTTGCTCGTGCCATGCTTTATGACCAAGGTCTTTCGAAGTTTCTATGGGGAGAAGCTACCAATACTATTGTGTACATTCAAAATAGATGCCCACATTCTGCATTGGACTCCAAAAATCTCGAAGAAGTCTTCTCTGGTAAGAAGCCTGATGTCTCCCATTTTAGGGTTTTTGGAAGTCCTGTTTATTTTCATGTGTCGAAGGAAAAGAGAAACGAGTTGGATGCTTTTGGGAATAAAGGAATGTTTGTGGATTATATTGAAACTTCAAAGGAATATAGAATCTATGTGCCTGGTAAAAGAGAAATGGAGATATGCCACGATGTCACCTTCAATAAATATGTTGCCCTCAGGAAAGTTAGGGATATTCCTAGCTCAAAGGAAGACAAAGAAGAAGAAGAAGAAGCAGGGAAGCTGGAAGAACCAATGCCTGATGTTGAAGGTCCGATGGATCCTATTCATCCACCTCCTTCAAATAAAAGGAGACCCTCATGGCTTAGAGACACTATCCAAGATGTCAAGAGACATATTGCTCCGAGAGGAACATTCCGTGAAATAAAGAAGGCAAATAGGTACCAACAGTACCTAGCAGCCATGAGCACTATTGTACAATCTAAGCCTGGAACATTTGAAGAAGCCGTAAAGCATCAAGTTTGGAATGATTCTATGCACGAAGAATATGAGTCTATTGTGAAGAATGATATCTCGGATGTGGTCCCAAGACCAAAGGAAAAATCTGTTGTCACCTCGAAATGGCTCTACAAGATCAAGCATGGAGCCGATGGAAGTGCTGAAAAGTACAAGGCAATATTTGTTGCCCAAGGCTTCTATCAAAAGGAAGGTATAGATTATGACGACATATTTGCACCTGTTTCCTGCTCCACCACCAACTGATCGATCATTGCCCTTGCTGCAATGCAAGGATGGAGTCTCCATCAGATGGATGTGAAGACTGCTTTCTTACATGTTTCAATCAAGGAAGAGGTTCATGTGGAGCAACCTCTGGGGTTCAAAGTCCAAGATAGAGACACATATGTATGCAAGTTGAAGAAATCCCTCTATGGGTTGAAGCAAGCCCACAAGGCTTGGTATGAGAGGATTGATAGCTACTTGATGAAGTTGGGATTCACTGGAGGTGATGTTGATCCAAACCTTTATTTTAAGGTTGACAAAGATAGGCCTCTCATTTTGGTTCTCTATGTGGACAATCTCTTCTTGACAGGTGATGACCCTCTTATTCAGCAATGTAAGAGAGAGCTAGCTTCTTATTTCGAAATGAAGGACATAGGACTGATGCATTATTTCCTAGGCTTGGAGTTCTAGCAAAATCCAAGTGAGATTTTCCTTTCTCAAGGAAAATATGTTGTGAAGCTACTGGAGAGATTTGGGATAGTGTACTGTAAGTCTGTTTCAACACCGATGGAACTCAACTTTAAGAAGTTGTGTGGAAGCACTATTAGGCCCAAGCTGGGAAATCCCACTGAGTATCGACAACTCGTAGGGGCCTTGACGTTCTTAGTGAACTCACGTCCATACGTATGTTTTGCAATGAACACTTTGAGTCAACATATGGTTGAGTCTCATCACATTCACTGGATTGGTGCCAAGAATCTATTGAGATATCTTTGGGGCACAATCAACCATGGGCTGAGATACACTGCTGAGAGTGTGAGGCTCCTTGGATATACTGATGTCAATTGAGCAAGTAGTGTGGTGGATCGTAAGAGCACATCTGGATGTTGCTTCATCCTAGGTTCTGCTTCAATCTCTTGGATGAGCAGGAAGCAAAAATCAGTTTCTTTGAGCACCGCTGAGGCCGAATACATTGTAGCGAGTATGGCCTTTTGTGAAGTTGTTTGGTTGATAAATCTCTTCAGTGAGCTATTTGGGCATGTGCTATATACCACTGTTATCCTTTGTGATAACCATAATGGGATTCATCTTTTGGAGAATCATGTGTTCCATGACCAATCCAAGTATATTGATATTAGGTACCACTTTGTCTGAAACATGGTACAGTTAGGTGTCGTAAGGCTCAATCACATTGGGATTGATGAGCAAGTCATAGATATTCTCATGAAGCCCCTAGGGAAGGTCAAATTCTTGAACTTCTGTGAGAAGCTTGGAATTGTGGACAGACCCTATTGTGAGGGTCACGCTTGAGTTGGACTATGAGTTCTGGGAGCTCCAGGGGGCTTGGTGATAGCTTCTTGAAGCTATAAGCAACCACAGGGCTAGGTTCGCTGAAACTTGTTGGTGTGCTACTTCCCCGCCATTATGATATTGAGTTGGTTCACCCTTTCTTTGATCTATGCCCTCCATGCATCCTACCCATGGAGTTTTGGACTCATGGGAAGTACCTCTCATTTGGCCAATGAGGTGGGAAATGTGGATAGAGACCAATAGCATGACCGATGGACGCATCAGGGATTGCCGACTCTCTATGTCTAGGATGGGATGTGTCCAACCACTTGATCTGGGATCAAGTCTGGATGAGGTTCTTACCTCCAAATTGACTTCCGGTCAGTATGTGACTCTCGAGTCCCATTGAGTAACCTCTAAGCTAACTTAAGGTCAGTGGAGTGTGTTGTCTTTGTGACTCACTCTCGTTGTGCAAAGAAGAGCCAGAAAAGCATCTTACAGCAGGATGACACAAGAGTGAAAGATAATATATGATAGTACACTATGGTATTGTATGATGGGATGGCACAGGTGGACAAATGGAGTTCTCCCTAGTTGAGAGGGAGTGTTAATTTTGGGCAAGTAGGTCCAAAATCCATGTTGCATTGATCATATGATGATGATGATATTTTTGTTGGATTCCTCTTTTGGAGAGGTGCAAGGTTGATCTAAAGATCATCTTGTTTGGATGAGAAGAATTTATATTTTGATTTTATTTTCCACACATGTGCAATTTCTCAAGGTTGACTTGAATTGTATTGTAGGCTCAGAAGCCCAGAAAATGTGTCACACACCCTCATTGATGGATATAAATTGGAGAGACTTGATGCTCATTTTCTCATAATCTCATCACAAACATTCCTCATGATCTGATTGGTTCATACAGCCTAGAAGAGGATTCTCTCTCCCACGTGTGAATCTGGATGTTGGAAATATGGATGGTGCCGGAAATATGGATGATGCCGAAAATGGATGCCAGAAATCTGATGCCGAAAATGGATACCGGAAATATGGATGCAGAAAATCTGGATGAGGGATAATTTTTTTGATTTGATTTGACTATTTTGGGAGTTGTCTCATGAGGTGTGTGTGACACTGAAGGAAGGTTGATCTTGTATGTGTTTGAATGAACCTCCGGGAGGTTGGAAAAGTTGGTTTGACTAGCCAAGTCTTTGTTGGATAGGGCATCTTGTTGACTGTTGTAACAAACATTTCTCTCTATCTTTGTTGGACAAGAAGAATTGTAAATTCTAATTTATTATATTGGTTTGTCTTTTGTTGATCTATTATTATGTTCTATCATCATTTACTTTCAATGATTATGTGATTGTGTTAATTTTGAGCAAATAGGTCCACACTACATGTTGCATTGCTCATATGATGGTGATGATATATTTTTTGGATTCCTCTTTCAGAGAGGTGCAAGTTGATCTAAAGATCATCTTGTTTGGATGAGCAGAACTTATATTTTGATTTTATTTTCCACACATGTTCAATTTTTCAAGGTCGGCCTGAATTGTGATGTAGGCTCACAAGCCGAACAGATGTGTCACACACCCTCATTGATGGATATAAATTGGAGAGACTTGATGCTCATTTGATCATCATCTCATCACACACATTCCTCAATATTTTATTGGTTCGTACAGCCTAGAAGAGGCTTCTCTCTCTCCAACGTGTGAATCTGGATGCCGGAAATATGGATGATGCCAAAAATGGATGCCGAAAATCTAGACGCTGAAAATGGATGCCTGAAATATGGATGTTGGAAATATGGATGATGCCAGAAATGGTGCCAGAAATTTGGATATCGGAAATGGATGCCGAAATTATGGATGCCAAAAATCTGAATGTTGGAAATCTGGATGAGGGATCCTTTTGTTGAATTGTATTGACTGTTTTGGGAGTTGTCTCATGAGGTGTGTCTGACACTGAAGGAAGTTTGATCTTGTATGTGTTTGAATGAACCTCCGAGAGTTTGGAAGAGTTGGTTTGACCAGCCAATGTCTTTGCTGGCTAGCACATCCTGTTGACTATTTTAACAAACATTTCTCTCTATCTTTGTTGGACAAGAAGAATTGTAAATTCTGATTTATTATATTAGCTTGTCTTCTGTCGATATATTATTATGTTCTATCAACATTTACTTTCAATGATTATGTGATTTCTAATCTGAATTGGGCCTATAAGAAAGATGGAAGTAAACTACTTTAAGCATAGAACATACCATGGTTATCTAAATTTAACAATTTGCTAATTTGAATTGGGCCTATAAGAAATATTGAAGTAAACTACTTTTGATGACCTACCAGGTATATGACTCCACAATAGGTAGCTTTAAAACTAAAGGCTACCCTATAAGTCTCAAGAAAGAGACTTCAACCCTTTGTTCTCTCTCACTATTTCATTTAACTACCCTCATATCAGTTACATAAACATGGAAGGATTAGTTTTCCGAGTTTTGCACTATTTTCAATACCTAGGCGTGACAGAGTGAACACATGAGCATGTCGACCTTTGTGCCTCAAAACCATGTGCTCATTTACCTTCAGTTGAGCTTGATGTATGAGAATGTTGGAGGTGCGAACATGAACCCAACTGCTTGTTTAGGAACTGAACTGCTAGAACAGGAACAATACTACCTTCTTCTGTTGCTCTATCAGTTGGCTTTGATTGTGCTACCATTGCAACGTGCTTCAGCTCTGCGTTATTGAAGCTACACTGATCTTCCCAGCTTGTAGCCACTTTCTCTCAACCTAACTTTACACTTTATAAATACTGCCTTATGATTTCTTTGCCTCTCTCCCATGCATTCTGCAAACAATACTTCAACGCCCTCGGTGTTGACAACTCCAGCACCTTAGAAGAGACAAACTTTTATATTCACGCAGGGATCTTTCATTGCGGCATGATAAATTCACAATCATACACATGTCACGCAGATCGACGATCATAGATGACCGCTCGCAAGCCCACACTGATTAACGAGCTCTCATTAACTAGGCTCAACAACCACACTAATATCACCCTTATCCATTGGATCCATACACAAGATCGATGACTCTTCAACGATTTCCACCACCTAACCATGGCACAATTCCATCACTGCAGTCTATACTCTACTTCGCCACACATCCTGTGACTTCAATCGACATAACCACTTCCAAACCTGAAGTACTTTAACCCACAAAGAATATGTCTCTAAAGACTATCAACTAAGATCACAAAAGTAAAGAAAAAGAGTCGTAAATGTATACTTGAGCACAGAAGTATATTTAGTACATACGCAACCACTCGATGAAGTAATAAAGAGTTACAGAGGTATATTCAACCTTGATCTGAGACCACAAAACATTAAAAGAGCTAATTGTATATCCAAAACCACATTAATTCTTGATTCACATATACTGGAATTCAATCAACAATCATCCAGAGACGAATGAACATAATGAAAATTTCCTTTCATTAATCAAACTGCACATATACTCACAATCCTCGTTTAATTCATCTTTCTCTCCATGGCCTGATTTTCTTCATTTGAAATGGCCTCCCCTAATGCCTTCGAGGCTTACAATAATATAGAAAAGGGATTCTGCAACCATTTATGGTTCAGATCCAAAATCTGCTCAACCATGTCCTAAAGATCCTCTAGACCCATTTTTAACTCAACTAAATCCCTATTCTAGAATCTCCTAATCCCTAATATCTTCATGAGATATTCACAAGTCTAACTCTCTCATATTCTCAAATATTTGAGAATATTTACATTTAAAACCTCACACAAATTTCTCACTCAAATTATTCAAAAATAAACAAAATTTCATATTAATAAGTCAAATTCCTTATCAAACATCAAACCCCCTAAGTTTACCAAATATACAACGATTTTTTGAGCAGGATTCTCCTGCATCAGCTTTAAGCATAAAACATACAATGGTTGTCTAAATTTAACACACACCAATTGAACCCACTGGTGTTCCAATTTTTCTACATTATCAATGAATATACTAATAGAGAAATGATGCTTTGAGGTGATATCTTTGTTTTCTAGCCAATCAACAACTTTTTTGGCTTATCTCCTGACACGTTTGAACCTGATTGAGTCAAAACATGATAATTTTCTCCAAACTCATTTTCCCTCATGATATTGATTCCCATGATAAGTTGGGAGAAATATTGTGAAGATAATCTATAATCATCTTAGAGTTGCCTTCCACAATTATTTGATTGATTCCCATATGCTTTTTCTCCAGACCCATTTCCCCACGGGATATTGATTCCCATAATAGGTTGGGAGAAGGATTGTGAAGAGAGTCTATAATCATATTAGAGTCACCTTCCAAAATTATTTGATTGGTGCCCAAATTGTTTTGCAACTTTAATGCATCCCATTATCACTGTGCCTTCAACCTATAGCTCCATGTTTCCAGAAAAAGGTGGGAGTGCATTCCAAGATGTAACCAAAAATGAAAAATTGTCCTCACCAATTTCCCTCAAGATGTGCCAATTTCGGACATATCCATGTAGTTGATCACGTTGTTCCATATAGTAGATCCTTTTGGTACCTGGTCCTGTAAAAGGGATAAAGGATAGCTTGAAGGGAGATATTTCTCCTTTAGGATCCTACACCACAGTGCTATGGAGATGTTAGAAACTTCCATGTGATTTTTGCAGCCAAAGCTTTTTTCATTAGGTCAGTTTTTGAATCCAAACATGCCAGTCCACTTGGGTTTTGTTATTTTCAAATTTCAACCATTCACAAGTTGAAATTTTTCTTGGGTTTACTTCCTTTTCAAAGAAAGTGTCTAAACTTCCTTTCAATTTTAGAGAGCACTGTCTTGGGTGAACATGATGGAGCTTAAGAAGATTGGCATGGGACTCAGGAGGGACTGCAAATATATAATTCTACCAGCTAGGAAGAGGCTGCTATTGGACCAAGATTCAATTAATTTTATGATATTACTAGATTTTTGGCTTCTGTGATCCATCAATAAATTAAGAAGAAATCTTTTGGTAAAAATCACATTACCATGAACAAAGTCCGAAAGATTTATTCATAATTTTATGATCTTTAAGTTGATGTAGTGCCATTTTATTCTTCCAAATCTTGTGCTTGTGAGTGGGAAGCCAAGATATTTAGTTGGGGTTTCTTTGCTTTGGAAGCCCGTGAGTTCTGCAATCATGGTTATTTGGTTTGAGAAAGAGAATCCTGGATATTTGTTTGTTGATTTGTTGTTGATGTCCAAAATTTGTTTGAATGATTTGGATTTCTTTATCTAGGATGCTTCCATGAGAACAACATCATGCACAAATTGGGAATGTGTGACTGATTGTAAATTTGGGGAGGCGTTGATTCCCTTTAGAAAACCTTCATTTCTGGGTAGAAGATCAATCTCTACCAAAAACCTCCATCATAATAATGGAAAGGAACTCAAATCATATGAGGAACTCGATGCAACCCCTTTGATTAGGACTGAAAAGGTGGTTGATGATATGTAGTTTTAAATACATTAAATTCAGACTAAGGTTAACCCAAATCTACACAGAATCTAAAGCAAAAAAATCCAAGAACCTTGTTATAGAATTTTGTTGGATCGAACTTCAGAAACATGCTATCCTATTTCCTGCTTTTGAGAGAGTGAACTGATTCCTGTATTAAAACAAGACAGTCAGAGATCCTCCTTTTTGCAGTGAAATCTCCTTGTTTAGGAGAATTGATGGAAGCGATGAGGGACTCGAGCTGGGATGCCATAATTTTACTAGGCAGGATGCTGTAGTGGCTTGCTATTTATTCTGACAAAGACCCTGCAGCTTGTATCATGGCAAAAACCGAAGAGGAAGGAGACCCTGGATGTTATTCATGAGGATGAAGATGAGACAGGGAAAGCACAGATAAAGACCATCATTCTGAGTGGCCACCATTCAGATTAAAATCGGGCATGTTCTTGTGTTGGGGTTTTTTCACACTACATGATATGAACTTCCTTATGCTTATAAAGACATATTTATGCCACGGTAATTCTCAATATATTACAGCAAAATACTTATGTATCTCAACAACAGTTGAAAAATAATACATTTCAAGTTCGAGCTAATAAATCTTTACATGTTTCCCTATCTATGCGATGTCAGCAAATTCCGTATTTTGTGTTACAGTGTTAGTAGGCTTGTCTAATTTTCAACAAAGCATCCATTTTTGCACTCATGATTGAAAAATATAAGATACATAATTCAACTTTCAATTTTCACCATAGAACATCTTGTATTGGTCTGTAATTCAAAGAAATGGTCCAATAAGAATCCCACATCCACCCAGTTAGTTTTCTTTCAGAAGTGGGATTATAAATGTCAAGGGCTACTAACCCCACGGGCACGCTGTTCCTGCACTGTATCATGACTTTAACCCTTTGGAGATTGACAGTTCTTGGAAGGCTGGTACTCAACAAGGCCTATGCCAGAACCACAAGAAAGTTTCTCCAAGATACCAATGCCAGAACCACAAGAAATTTTCTCCAAGATGCTAGTGCTAAAACAACAGGAAAGTTTCTCTGACATATGCTGGTCTCATAACAATGGGTTTCTGATATTGACTGAACTGTCCCTTGGAGTGTTTTACTGTTTTGTAGTCTTAATTGACATTCTTGTGTCATATCATTGCTAAGGGGGTAATTTTCCTTGCAGTGCTTAAACTATGTTGATGGAAGCCATTGGTTCCCACTGCACCCTAGCTCTTAGGTCTCTGTCTTTCCTTGTACTCCCACATCTCTCTCTTATAATGCTCTTTATCCACTAATCCTCACTCTTGATAAGGTTGCCACAGATTATTTCATGTCACTTTCTTCGAACTTAAATTCAAATCAAGAACACATATAACCAAATTTCTGGTAACCACAGTTATAAAAGGAGCTTGCACCCTTTGACACATGAAAAATATATCTTTTCATTGTAATCAATGTAGTATTTAAATTATTACCTATTTAAGATTAAGGAGAAAGTTTCTTGTAAGGTATGCCTGAGCTATTGCACGGGCACTGAGAAATAGTAATTGGTATCCATTATCCTGCAACAGATCATGTCCATGAAATCCAATTAGAATTTTGATTCTTAAACCACTACAGCCAAACACAAAATGCTGAAGACGTAACCGGACCTTGCTTTTACATAACTGCATTTACATTTTTCTAACCAGTGGGGCTTCTGAAATGTATCAAGGGAGCTATAGCTCAATGCTATGGAAGGCATTGAAAGCCTTTTTCATACTTTGATTGTCAAGAATCCATCACTGAACAAGAGGTGGGATGTCGTGTCATGGTTAATGTCATGTGACCTCATGACCCATTTTAATGGACATAGTGACATCACTAATCAAAAATTTCCCTCAAAGAAGGGCAGAAACCCACAGGGGGTGAACATGTCACTAGGAAAATTGAACCCTAGTGGGGCAAAAAAAATAATCCAATTTCACTGACCCTAGCAAGCCCCTTTTGACATAACTTACTAACTTTCTAATAATTATAAACAAACATCATTACTAAAAAAAAGAAAAAAAACAACACAACGACAAAATCTGAAATTACGTTAAACAGTTGTATCTTTTTAAGGGCATGCTATTTTAAGAAAAAAAACCCAACTAGAGTTACCCCATTTCCTAAACTAGAGTTGTATTTTCCATGCTTTTTCACTTTCAAAGGATTACAATAGATGCAGTAATTTCAAGAGACAAACAAACAATTACCGTATAACTTTTTCTAATGCTTATCATAACCATGTACAAAGTTACAAAACATGTCTCTAGCTCTTTACAATTCCTTACTGCCATGTTGCCTCTTCCTCTGAAAATCCCCAGCCTTTTATTCTTCATGTTTCAGCTATACCATTATTGCTCTTGCACCACACTTATTGTACACCAGTTTCCTCCCAGCTATTCAACCCTTCTAGAAGTTTGTGTTCTGTAAAATAATTTTCCTTTATAGCTCTCATAGGTAGCTAGACCAAAGTTAATAAATAATTCTCAAGATTTTCAAGCATCCAAAGTGAAGAAACGTATAGCCTAATAATTCAAGAATTTCTAAAAGAGGACTTGACCTCAAAAACATCATAGCTGACATTCATGCCTTCATATCTAACCCAGGAAACACAATGGATAGACTAAGATATCATGTTTCTGTTAATTTTCTAACCCCAGCAACCAGGTTAATTACTTCCTCGCAAATGCAGATCTCCTGAATAAAAAACATGGCTTAGATTTTAACACTTAAAAAATAGATAACAACAGAAGAAAATTAAAACACCAATCTCATACACAAAGACAACACACTAACAATGATAATCTACAACACACAAGGGCTCCCTTCCTAGGATATGAACCTCTGAAGAAAAGCATAAATACAACAAAAATTGGAAATGGTCCAGCCGATAAAACCCTTGACCTATCCTTCGATCTGCTGGCTCATCTGGATCCTTCCCTTGCTGACCCTTGCACTCTTCCTTGAACCTTGCACACTAGGATGAAAGTCCTCCACTCAATCACTGAGATCTCACTATCTCACTGTGTCTTGTGCTCAAACATGTGTCTTTTCCCTTACCCTAGCATTTTTTATAAGTTTGAGTTATTGACTGAAACCACAACCCTAATCTCCAAAGTGATTGACAGTTGAGATAAGATCTCAACTTCAATTGAGAACAATGGTTGAAATTCCTCTAATCCACTAATGCAAATAACCTTTGTAATTTCATTTGATTAACTCACTTTATCTTATAAAAGTCAATTACTCTAATAATTTAAGTAATTGCTAAGATTAAGGGTTAATTAGGTGAGTTCGCACATATAAACACTTAGGCTTGTGCAGAAGTCCATGCCTGAGCTACTCTCATCAACAAATTCCAATGATTTGGAACACCATCAAGTGTTTCATAGGTAACAAAAGCGCTTCTTGATTTTCCATGCCATTTCTGAGGTTTAATTTCATATATTTTGGCATTTCACCTCAATCACTTCGAAGTTAATACTCCATCCTTAGTCACACCATTGATCTAAAATCTACCCTCTAGAAGATTTTTATTTCCAAGCTTCTGCAATTTTTATTTCATAAAGCAGAGAAAGGAGGCTACACAGTACTTATGAATCAAGTAGATTATGATAAGAAAATATTTAAAAATTTAAAGATGAGTGATTGCTATAGAAATCTAACAATAATCCATTAATAAAAGTTATAACAGGTCTACCCAACATTGTGAAGGCCTCCTCGTTTGATGGCAAGATGAAGAAAAATGTTCACTTCTAGTTGTCTCCTCCTTTCTAGAATTTATCGGCTTCCTAAGATTCACAAAGAGAATGTTCCCATAAGGCCCATCATGAAATTATGAATACAACTGGGTCTCCTACGTATGCTTTAACAATGATGTTGAAAAAAAGTTGAAAACATCAATAGGCAAGACATTATCAAGGACTCCTTTAATTTTCTGAATAAAAAGGACCTTAGAATTGATGAAAATGGCATTCTACACAACTTTGATATTGAGTTCCACAAAACTTTGATTCTCAAGATGAAGTGCTGGAGGTTATAGGCAACTTCACAAACCTAGAGACCACTAGATTAGTGGAGATTTGCCTCAAATCTACCTTCTTTAACTTTCAAGGTTGAATAAACATGTGGCATTGATATGCGTTGCCCTCATTCCCTGGTGATAATAGCTAATCTCTCCATCAATAATTTTGATACACAAACCCTCGAGTCATTTCTACTTCAACCTAAATGGTCGAGGACTATAAATAATTTAGCATTAAATTACTCCATAATAAAATGTTCAAAATGTTCCTATGAAAGTACTACTTTCGATTAACTAGAAATAAAATTACCTTTCATTTACTTAGATCTTCCTAATTCTGATCAAGTCAACTATTGTAAATCCAAATAAACAAAAGAGGCCTCAGACCTATAAATGGCCTTTGTACAGATGCATGCCTCCATAATCAACTTAGAACACTAACAACTAGGAGAGATTGTGATAGCAACTTAACTTATAGGATTGCATTTGGCTAGATAATCAAATTGTTGATGGACAATATAGCTAAGATGTGCCAAAGAGACTAAACTGATGTCTCCACAAATATACTTACTGATTTATCATCCTCTAAAAGCCGATTCCACAAATCACCAATCATCTTGTTGATCGCTCTATCCTTATCTAGTTTAATTGACTTGAGCTTGGCTTGTTGCTCAGTAAAGAAAAAATTATAACCAGTTCTGTTTTGTCTTGGGGCATTTGGATCCTTCCTTGACATTCCTTTTTTCTTTCGCTTCTTGCCTAGTCTGTTATCTAGCATACCAGTTATAAATTCTCTCTCTCGGTTATTCAAAATGTAGACACACTTGCACCCTGTGGTCCAGAGACAAGAGGAGGTACATGGTAGAGAATACCCCTCATTTTTCTTGTTCCCACCATTACAGTGACAAGATAGGCGTAGTCAAAATTACCATCAATGGAACTAGTTATAATGCTCCCTATTGTTGATGCAGGGTCAACTGCAACAGTTACATATATATCTACAGTTAAATGAAATGAAAAAATAATCACGAGGATAATATTTAACAGGATAACTTCAATTCATTTGGTTCATACCTCCGAGAGCTTGTGCAAAATATATTTTCCTTGTTCTGGGATCTGCTTTGAGATCCTCTGAAACTGGACGTGTGTAATTAGCACGTATAATTTGATTCAAGGTTGGGATTGAACTCAGTGGAGGAATTGCTGGCGAAGCAGATAGGAGATACAACGCCGCTTGAGAAAAAGGTGTGAATCTTACTAGTGCACAAAAGGGAAGAAAATATGTTGACTGTAAATATCCTATGAATTTTAACAACATACCTGGAGGAGGAACCAAGGGTCCCTACACTTGGAAGAAGTGCACTTGCTCGTAATGGTGGAACAAATTTTTGTAGTATTTGCGTAAGAAAAAATGAAGCACTTGGTATAGTTTGAGGAAAATTGAGCACTACTACGATTTCCTTCAATTTCCTCTCATTAATGACCTGTCAGATGAGATGGAGCATAACCAGTTAATGCATATACACTAAATGAAGAGTGACTGTGCCACTTATAGAGGATTATTATGTACATGAGAACACATCTCAAGCCTTAGACTAAAACTACATGGTAATTTTGGCCCTACATATATTTTCAACCATATAATGTACAATGCAAATCCATGAGTTGTGAATGTAAATTTATGATATTTAAAGTAAATTCCAAATGAAATTATAATTCGAGTAAGAGGGTGTTTTTCAGGTCAGTAAAAGTAGGATGTTGTACTTGTTATTACCCAAAAAGGATTTAGTTCCCCATGTTTTTCCTTTGTGGATTTGTGGGCCTTTGCGCCTGGAAAAAATTAAGCTTCATGCGCTAAACCAATGATTGGCTCACCGCCTTTACATCTTGTCTGTTGGATGAGAATAAAGTAATATTCAATCACTGGCTTACCACATGGTGCTTGATATTTTCCTCCATGAAACGGGACTCAAGTTGGGATGTCATAGACCCACACATCACAACTATGACATGGCATCCCACCTCTTGATAAGTGATGGATGCTTTGTCAGATAGTGTTAAGAAGCATCTTGCAATAATTCCTCAAGATATACTTCAAAAAGGCAATGCCTCACACTGAAACCTATTACTTGAACCAATATCTTATCACTATGGCTCTTGCATCATATAAATCACTCTATTTTGCACAAGCCCAATAATCAAATTCGTTATGTACAATCTTCAACTGTCCTACAAGAGGAAAAACATGCATTCAGGCTGCTAAAACACAACTGGCAGTTAAATGAGCCCTGGTGAAATCCCTTGAAAGAAATTTAATTAAAAAAAATAGAAATTGTATGATGTTTGGCATCTATTTAAAGCAAAGTTTCAGTGGTATGTCTGAGAAACCGTTAATTCAGGTTCACTAACCATAAAAGGCCCTAAGCTTTGAAAAAAACTAGCCAGTTGTAATATTCCTAGCAAGTAGTCCTAGTCTATAGAAAATTGGGACCATGGATCTAAGCACTAAATTTCCAGTAGGAAAACATAACAGTAAGCTAAAGAAGGAGCTTTGGCACTTCAAGGCTTGTTTCCATATGTTCTATGATGGAAGCACACCATCTGTTTACTATAGAGATGTAAATAAATGAGGGTAGCCAGCGTGTTACTTGACTTAAATCTTAGCTATGTTAGCTAAGTATGCATCCTTTGTCCTTATATAACTGTATTGGAGATGTGATAAACAAGGGAGCACCTATATTGTAGGGTAATGTTACTAGTAGCATGAATCTCTTCCATTCTTCTTGTACCTATTATCCATGTACTAGTCTAATTATTATATTTGTAACTTGTTTGACTTAAAATATTTTTTTCTTCTGACCTGCATTTCTTAAGAGGTTCAGAAGCATAGGTTTCCCTCAATTCCATTTTCTGGCAGATAGGTTGTGAAAAAATTTGAAATGGTCTACAAATTTACATCCATAAATTGCTCAATTCCATCAAATTACTAGTAGAATCTGGCAGACCTATGGAAAACATAGAATGACGTCCATGTTGAAAACATCTCTCAATTGTTAGTAGTCACGTCATAATTTGATCACAACACTTTTTTGATCTTAAGGATCTCATCATTACTTGAATTTTAGAAAACTTATGAGGCAATAATGTAAGATCAGTGAGTAATAAAGGTGAGCCTATAAGGTTAACACTGACTTCAGATAGTATGAATGTGGATTACTCCTGTGTAGGAACCTGTAACATACCTACCTTTCTACTACACAAAAAAATTGTGCTAGATGCATAGTTATAATAAAAACGCAAGAAAAAGGGGCCAGTTTTAACTTTTAAGAAGCCAAATTGCTGGAACCATTGTTCTAGATGCATCATTGTCATAAAGAATTAAAAAAAATGAGTACAATTTTCAGAATCCATTTTACTAGAATTATAATCCTGCTATAACAACTATACAAAGTCTACCTTACCCTTTCTAGTCCACCACGAGTAGTTACTCATCCATAAGTTGGGTTCTATGCTTCATATATGTCAATATCTCAAAATAGAAAATTGTCAACAACAATAATAAAACTGGAATTAAAAGGTTGCTTATCACTGGAGAATATAGGAGGGATCTATGGCTTTTCCAAGCTTCAAACATTGACAATAACCTTGTCCAGAAAATTGCAGGAGCTGCTAGGTCTTGAAACATTGGTATCTTTGGAAATGTTATCTCTGAGAGACTCGAAGAAGCTGATTAACATACAAGGGTTGGGGTAACTCAAAATGCTCTGAACACTGGACATTATTAAATGCCCAAAGTTAAAAGAGCTACTAAGTTTTGAAGATACAAAGTTGTTGAAGCTTACTTCCTTTGAATGCCCCAAACTATAGTGGGGTGAGAGTAATGCCGCATCTATGCCAACGATTACAGTATTGCTCTGTTGACTGAAAAGATATTACTGCAATTATAATATTTATATTTACAATCTTGTTTATTGGATGGTGGCCATGGTTCTCACTACACGCTGCGGACAGAGCTCCGGCATTAAGCCTCCAATTTGTGAGAAAATTAGAACCAAAATGTATCATAACATCTTCTGAAGTTAATACATGTTTCTTTTGTTGTTTAAATGTATCTGACTGCACGTTTAAAGACTTTCCTCATAGGCTTATTGAGCTAAAATGCAGTTAAAAGTTAAATTAAATATTTCAATATGTTGATCTTACGATGCACATCTTCACCATGAAGAGCTGTAATAACATAGACTACCACAAACTACCATAACAAATATCACTTTCTATATGATTCCCTTTGAATGCCCCAAACTGCAGTGTGGTGAGAGTAATTCCGCAACTATGCCAACGGTTACAGTATTGCTCTATTGACTGAAAATATATTACTGCAATTATAATATTTATATTCATAATCTTTTTTATTGGACAATGGCCATGGTTCTCACTACACGCTGCGGACAGAGCTCCAGCATTAAGCCTCCAATTTGTGAGACAATTAGAACCAAAATGTATCATAACATCTTATGAAGTTAAAACCTATTTCTTTTGTTGTTTAAATGTATCTGACTGCAAGTTTAAAGACTTTCCTCATAGGCTTACTGAGCTAAAATGCAGTTAATTTATGCATTTAAAAGTTATATTAAATATTTCAATATGTTATAAACATAATAAACTTATGCCAGGTTTTTATGATGAATTGTTTAGATTTTATAATTATGTTGAGGTTTTGATGATGTTCTATTGAAAGATAGACTTTATGATTATGTCAGGTTTTGATATTGTTATAAAAAAAGATGGATTTTCCAAATGGGGGCTTTGGTTAACTAGTGAATTCAACAAAGAATTAACACATGCACTAGGGTTCAGTTCCATTGTTGTTGTAATCTTCCTCATGTGCATAGTCATTTCAAAAAAAAATGCCTTAGATTGAGATGCAAGTCCTGGGCAATTTTGGCAGAAATGCCCTGGCCCATGAACCAAAGTAAGAATGCTTTGTTCAGTGCATCCCTAAACTTGGAATGAGATTCTCAAAGTACCTTCCAAAAAAAAGAAGGGAAGTCTTGCTTGGTTATTAAATGGCGCTAAGAGCACAAGTGCATCGAAAATTTAGAGGATTGAACTTGTCACAAAATTTTTAGGAAAAAAAATTAGTGTACATCTAATAACGAATTATATTTCATAATTCTAGTTCAAATTCAATATAGAGTTCCAAATTCACATGATGAGAAAATATTCATTCATACCAGTTCACGGTGTTATCCTGCGGAGCCGACGACGACATTCCATATTTTGATTGAAGCATTCTCGCGTGCAACTGCAACATGATTGATCAACGCTCATTGCGAGTGCTACTACAACTGTTTTCTTATGGAGCACATATCTTTCTCTATGAAATTTTAGCATCTCCACATTTTTTTGCAAAATATCACATTATAGAGGCAAATTTGGGCAACAAAAGGATCATATAACTGTTTGCTTTCTATAAAATCCTAGTTAAAACCCTTGTAGAGAAAACCTCTAAGAGGAATATTTTAAGGGTGAATGGATTGCTTTGATATGAAATGCAATTGTCTTCCAATAACGGTACAGAGATGAACAAAATGCAAGATTTAAATCGTCAAAACCCCGTGGACTTTTAAGTTGTTTTGGGCCAAAAAAATTCAATATGAACACAGAGATTGGAGAAAATTTACATGAAAAGTTGTGGTTTTGTATGGAAATGACAGAAAGGGCAGCAGACGATGACAAATTTTAACCGTCACGCCCCATTCTATTGCTTCGGCTTTTCATTCAACTTCGCCCTCCCATTCAGAAACCAATATTATTCTTTGTTGTTGTCCAACCCTCTTCAGAAATCAATATGCCGGCAACCCTGCAGCTCAACCCCTTGCTCTAATTAAAAAACAGATTTAATTTTAAATTAAATATTAATAAACATTCTAAAACCAGTTTAAGTTTATATTTAAAAAGACATTTTTAATGATATTTTAAATCTCTATTTTAAAAATCATTTTGACTATTAAACAAGTTTGAGTTTATATTTAAAAAAAAACATTTTTAATGATATTTTGAATCTCAATTTTAAAGATTATTATGATTAAAAAATTTATTCTCATTTTTAATAATCTTAATAATTATTTTAATGATAGTATTTTTAATTAATATTTATTTTAATGATATTTTAATTATAGCATTTTCAGTTTCAAATCTAATCTCGAGGTTGATATTAGTTTTAATATTAATTTTAATTCATGTCTATTTTCTAATTTTAATTTTAAAACTAATTTTGATCGTGTTCTCCTTAATTCCCTTTGAATCCAATCATTTTCCTCTTAATTAGATACCTTGTCCCTCTTCTAACCTCAATTCTTCATCGATCTTTAATTATAGCATTAATTCTTATGGTAATACTAATCCAAACATTAATTATTGTGATAATAATAAATTTTCCAACTTTTGCTGCGTTCACTAGTTGTCGCGCTCATGCCTGAGCTTGCGCACAGCTAGGGTTCACCTTTTGCTACCATGGAGTCCTTGGGCTCGCCCCAGGCTCCCCCGCCTCCCCCTCCGCTGTCTATTGAAGAGGCCTTCAACTCTCTACTGGCCACGATGCCAAATAAGAAGAAACCAGAGATTGCCAAATTCGTGAAAATATTGGAAGATGTTCCTGAAATCTCCCTCCCTTCGGATGGTCCGATCCAGGTCACTTTACCCCTTGCTGACCGGGCTCTTGTTGGTCAATTTATTGGCCTTTGGCCCTCTCCAAAAATGACGGAGAACTGGCTTGTAAAAAAATTGGACGCCCCTAATCAAGAACAACGTAACCTCGTATTTTATGGGGAGGGGTTACTTCCTGTTCAAATTCATCACTAAAGAGGACAAGGAGCTGATATTTCGAAATGGATCCTATTTCATGTGACCCCAGGGTCTGTACCTCAACAAGTGGACTCCGGATTTCAATCCAGAAGTGGATGTCCTAACGGAAATCCTTGTGTGGGCCAGGTTGTCAAATCTCCCAGTGCACTGCTAGAACTGGGATTCTATGAAGCACATTGGAAATGCCCTGGGAAAATTTATTGATCGGGCAAACAAAAAAGATCAATATGACTGTGCCCAGATCTGCGTTTAGGTGGATCTAGAAGTGGGATTTCTACAAGCAATAAAAATCAAGGTCGGCAGTTGGACACATGTGCAGAAGCTCGATTATGAGCAAATTCCCTTCAAATGCAAGAAATGCCATGTTTATGGTCATTTTTCCAGGGGTTTCCCGAGCAATGTTGATTCTGAGAAAGGAAAGGAGGAGGGCTGGAATCAGGTCAAGTGGACTAAGACCTCTCATAAAGCCCCCAAAATTGGAGCCCCCAATGGAAAAGGCCCTCAGTCGGCTTTTGTCCCTCATGCCCCTCACCCGAGTGGTAATGAAAACAAGTTCACATCCTTAAGCACAGCATCAGAGGAAATACAGGTGGTTGAAACACAAAATATTGCCTCCCCTGACAAAGGAGTTGCATCAAGCTCAAGGCAAGGAGAGAACACCTTAAAATACCTAAAGAAAAATATGAAGAAATTGAAGAGGAAGAACAAGACTCTGAGGAGTCAAAGGAGGAAGGAGAAATAGGGGAATCCCAAATTTCGGCCAGAAGATTGACAAGAGGTCAAAAGTCAGCTCGGGAAAAAAGAGAGCAGGAAACCTACAAGGAAAAGCTCCAGGGTAGTCATCCCACCCTTGAGAAACTCCTAGCTAGAACTATGAAGATGACTAGAAACCAGACGCAGGGCTCCAAGGTAGCCTCTCACTCTAAAAAAAGTAAGTAATGAAGATCGTCTCTTGGAACTATAGAGGTATGGGGAGCAAAGTGAAAGAAGAAGCCCTCAAAAGTATTCAAATGATTGAAACCATGGATATTCTACTAGTTTAGGAGACAAAAATGGAGGACAAAGAATTCCTCCAATCAATCAAGACTCTTTGGAATAAAGAGAGTGGGCAGGCAGTCTCTTCTTGAGGAGCCTCGGGAGGTTTGGGCTCTCTCTGGAATAGCAGCAAGTTCTCGAAGGTCACTGAGATCCTTAACACTCACTGGCTATTCTTGAAACTCCAACATCTTGACATTAAGGAGGTCATCTCTCTCTTCAACGTGTATGTCCCTGTGAACACAAGGGAAAAGAAGGTTTTCTGGGATTCTATTAGAAATTTGGCAGACTAAGTGAATATGGAAAACATCATCATTGTTGGCGATCTAAATATCACCTTGCATCTGTCAGAAAAACTAGGAGGTAGCGTAATCAAGGATCCGACAAGGGAATGGGTGGAGGACCTCATGCAGGATTAGGATCTTCTCGACATCAAATCCTCTTCTATTAAGTTTACTTGGTCAAACTAATGAGTCGGTCCGGGTCACATTGCTGCTAGACTCGATAGATTTTTGGTTCATAGCTCATTCCTCCTTTTAGGACTTGAATCAAGAATGCATAGTCTTCCTTGTAGTGTATCTGACCATAAGCCTATTAAACTTGAGCTGTTGTCCCAAAAAGACCTGGGCCCTATTCCTTTCAGATTCATCCCTCTCTGGATCAAGGATCCGGATTTCCTGTCTAAGGTCAAAGATTGTTGGAGGATTCTTGTCAAGAGCTCTCCTTTCTTCATTTGGGAAGAAAAGCTCAGAAGAATCAAGACGGTTCTTAAAATTTGGGCCAAATCCCTTCAGAATCTGACCATTGGGAGAAAACAAGCCCAAAGCAATCTGGAACTCCATCTTTCTCAAACGGAGGAATATGAAATTACTAAATAAGTTCTAGACAGGGAGGCTAAATTACAACACAATTTTCATAAGGCATGTCTATCGGAGGAAGAATACTGGCGCCAAAAATCTCGAAGCCTCTGGCTAAAAGCGGGAGATAGAAATTCCTCCTTCTTCCACAAACAAGCCCAAGCAAGAAGAGGCTTCAACTCCATATCATAAATTAAAGAAGAGGAAACAACCCACAAGGACTTTAATAGCATAAAAAGAGCGGCATTTACCCATTTCAAAATATCTTCAGTGAATATGGGGGGAGGCCCTGCACCTCAAAATTACTTTATGTGGTTCCTTATAAGATCACAGACAGGATGAATTAGTTCCTTGAAGCCACGTTCACCAAACAAGAAGTAAAGACAGCCCTTTTCGCCATGGAGCCTGACAAAAATCCCGAGCCGGATGGTTTCACTGCCAGATTTTTGCAAGTCTGTTGGCAGATTGTTGAAAAAGACCTTCTTAAATTGGTCTTGAAATCTCAAGACTGCCAGAAAATTGGGGGAAGTACCAATTCAGCCTTCTTGGCACTCATCCCCAAGGAAAAGGGTGCTAATGCCTTCAGAATATTTCGACCTATATCTCTGTGTAACATAGGCTATAAATTGATTACCAAGGTGATTGTAAATAGATTGAAAATCATCCTTCCCACCATCATTCCGGAGAATCAAGGTGGTTTTGTCCAAGGGAGGCAGCGAGTTGACAACTTCATCTTAGTTCAAGAAGAGATCCATTCAAGCCTGCAGCATAAAGAAAAGGGCATGGTTATCAAACTAGATCTAGCAAATGCCTTTGATCGTGTCAGACATAGCTTTCTCTTGGAAGTAATGCACAAGTTTGGGTTTGGTTCCAAATTTATTAATTGGATTTGGGCTTGCATTTCAGATACTTCGATTGCACCCCTGGTGAACAGAAGAGCAACTGAATTCTTCAAAGCAACAAGAGGGCTTCGTCAGGGATGCCCTCTCTCCCCCCTCCTCTTTGTAATCCAAGCCTCAGTTCTAAGTTTCTACTTGGACAAGAAGCAAGAAGATCAAGAGATATTGGGCCTTAACATTGCAAGAGGGGTCAAAAATCTAAATCACGCTCTATTTGCAGACAATTCTATCTTGGTGGGGGCTGCCTCTGTCCTAATTGCATCAAGGTTCAAAGTGGTGTTGGAGGACTTCTGTGAAGCTACAGGGAACATCCTCAACAAGGGTAAATGCCACATTTTATTTTGGAACACCTCTGCTAGCATCCTCTGCGCCATCTCAAGATGCATGGGCTTTGTAGCGTCGTCAAGTTGGACATCATTCAAGTACCTGGGCCTCCCAATCTTCCAAAAAAATTCCTTTAGAAAATGTTACACCATTTTTTGGTCATCTAACCTATTATCATTAGATGGGCCCAAGTACACCATGTAAGACCAATTTTACCCTAAATAAAATTGCCTTCACTATGTTAAATAACTTAATAAACCACATTTATTAGGTTTTTTATGGTCTAAACAGGAAACCCCAAAAGGAAATATTAAACAAACCTATATTTGTTTGATTTTCCTCATGGAATAATTAATTAAACCATAATTTAATTATTATTCCTAGTCATGTTTAACCCAAAACAAAGAAATTAATTAGATAAACCTCTATTTATCTTATTATTTTCTAGGAATAATTATTTAAATCTTATTTAGATATTATTCCTTGTTAAATATGACCAAATCGTCCACAAATGATTAAATAAATCATTATTTATTTGATTATCCTTCAACCACTTCCTTAAAAAGATAAATAAATCATTTATTTATTTATTATTGACAAATAAAGGGATTTGACCCAAGTCAAATACTTTTTCCCTCCAACAAATATGATAAAATATTCCATAAAAGGTGGATCTAGATTTGGTTAACATTATTTTAATCATGCACCAAGATCTAGAATGACCCAATATTTTGTTATAAATAGGAGGGTTTTTCCTACCATTCTTCACCTTTTGTTGCCTATTAGATCACTCCGGATCTATACACTTGGTCCCATTTTTCTACCATTTGCTGTGTGAGCTCCCTTTGAGTTCCATTCTTTGTGTGGGTTTTCTACACCAACAAGAGAGAGAAATCTTAGATCTGAAGTGCTAAGGACTTCCAAGAACCCATCCCACTGAGGAGAATTGGATACGCCTTCTTGTTTTCCTCCCAGGTGCCCAATTAATACAAAAATTATTTCAAAAATTGTTCTTGTCTTGTCTATTGGTATATGGAGCAAACCCTTGTTTTTACTGCTTAATGTCTTTCCATGCATAGATCTCGTTTTTTGCAGCTCTTTTCTTGTTCAACTAACCGCAGATCTGAAGATATTGGCAGCCACTTTTGTTGTTAGGGCTATTAGTTATGCATAGCTAAAGTGGTCCTTTTTCGTACACTTCGACAAAGGGTTCATACTAACAAATGGTGACTCCACACGGGTTTTAAATTACGACCGCTGTCATTTTATATATTCATGCATATCCAGCTACTTCAGACCCTAGGGTTTCTTTTCAGCTGTTTATTTTTCCTATTTTTATGTTGTTTTTCTCACATAAAACCCTAAAACATTAAAATTTCTAACTTCCATGTGTTTCTAGCCCTATTGCGCAGGTAAGCGACATCATCCGCAACTAAGACGACAACTTTTCCGAAAATCTACCGCCGAGACAACCGGAACGGGAGGTCGCACTTTTCGGCCCAAAAAATGCGACCTGAGCCTCCAGGTCGCACTTTTCAACCTCTTTTCTGCGACCTGCATTGAAAACAGGTCAGAACCTGCGACCTGCCAATTTTTTAGTGGTTTTTCTGCAATTTTTCTGGGTTTTGTTGAAGCTTCTGTCAGGGTTTTCCAGCCTCTGTCTCAGCCCGTTTTTACCTAGTTCTGATCTGTTTTTACTCATCTAAGTGGGAACCTAGCCCCCTAGGGCTTCAGTACCCTCCACTTTTTGTGGAAGAGTTTTATCTGTTTCAACCGTCTGTTTTTCAGAGTTTCAGCCTTCCCTTTTTCAGATCTAAAACCTCCTCCTCAGATCCCTTTGAATCAGCCTTTCTTCCTTTCAAATCACCTCTTGTCGTTTTGTTTGGACCTCTCTTTAGGACCTCCCCCCTGTCCTTTCCACTTTTTGCTGATTTCCTCCCTTTTTCCAGCCACCTTGCCTCTGTCTCTTAGCTGTGATCTGCACCTCTTTTCAGCAGCTTTATCCTTTAGATCCCTGTCCCTTTTGACCTTAGATCTTTTGGCCTCTTTTCCGTGTGTTTTGACTAGATTTTTTCCCCTTTTTTAGACTAGTTTTGAGAGACCCGCCTTCTTGGGTTAGATAGATGCAAAATTAGCTGTTAATTTTCTGTTATTTCAGCATTATATACTATTCTCTGCAGATTTATTTTCAGTTACGCAGCACACTTTTTTCTTGCTCTCAAAACGGAAAGGGTTTTAAAAATTAAAATTAACGCACGCCACACACTGACCTTAAGTGAAGAAGCCCCTAGTTAACACCACCTGGCAAAGACTTTAAAATCAATTGTCACTGTACATTTCTACCCTTGACCTCACTTGATTCTGTCCCTTTCTGCCCTTGTCAGTTTCCTTCTTCCCGTCATCATTGCGCCCCCAAGGCACCTTTCTCGGAGACTTCTTGGCCTTCACCCTCAGTTTCCGGTCGATCGACCTGCTCCGTCCCGCCGTCGTCGAGCCAGTCCTCCTCTGAGTCTGCCCTTCGACTCCTCTTCTGATTCATTGGGTCCTCCTTCTCCTCCTGTTTCTCCCCCTGTCACCTTCACTATGTCTGGTCCAGGGCCTAACGCTAGCGGTGCTCCAGGCCCTAATGCCGGAACTACTAAGAGCGGAACCGCCATAGGAACTACCTCGGCCATACCCTTACTGCCGTACATTGCAGGCCTCAGCCTCCCCGATTTCAATCAGTTGATTAATGACCCTATCCGCCACGATGTTGGTTGGCCTGCTATGCCAACCAAGCTCCCCTTCGACATCCATAAGTTCAAAGGCCTTGCTGGAGAAGATCCAACCAATCATGTCCGATCTTTCCACATGTGGTGTTCCTCCAATTCCATTACCGATGACTCCATCTGTCTTCGTTTTTTCCAATGCACGCTTACTGACGAAGCTTCTAAATGGTATGTAGACCAAGCCACCTCTTCCCATACCACCTTTGCGACCATTGCCCAAGCATTTTTATCTTATTTCCAGCTCCCTCTCCGATACGATACCGGTACGGAGCTCTTGACTTCCTTCAAGCAAACATCTTCGACCTGCCTTTCTACCCATGTTCAGGAATGGTGACGAAGACGCAGCTTATGTCGAGCTCCCCCCTTCGAAGATCGGATCTATATGGACTGGTTCCTTCGCTCTCTCTTAGCTCCCATTGGCAAAGATGTCGCCTCCCATTTCCCTCAAACCGAAGAAGCTGCCCTCCAAATAGCCTTGAAATATGACCTGATCTATGCTCAGTCTGGTTATGTTTATACCTGTCCCCCCCGACCTCCCCCAGCCCTGCGGGCGCTAACGCCCCGGGGGCATCTCATTCCGCCTCGACTTCCGCATCGTTGGAGCCCTTTCCCATCCGAATGCTCAACCTCCTATGGGCTATGGTCTCCTCAGGGAGGGGCCCGCAACTCTAGCACTCTTCCCCCTCCCCCGTAGCATGTACCCGTGATACGACATGCCTCATCCTATGTGCCCAACCTCCTCGCTTTACCTCAATGTTGCCCAACCCAACCATTACCCTTATCCGCAACTCCGGTGTGCCAAACCTCCTCCGAAAGACATGCGCTTTCCACCTTCCTCGGTTTCCCCAACCTCAGTAACAAAGATTTCATGTCCCCCCTTCGTGGCAAGTATTTTCACAGCATGGTGCTATCAACTCTTCTTCTCAAAGAAGGCGAGAGGCAATCCAAATCAATCTACCCCCGGTACTCGTGGACCCAATCCTCAAGTTTTTTACCCTAACACTGCTAACCAGCAACAGGGCACTCAGCCCAAGCCGGACAGGCCTCTTCGTACCAACAAGCCTTGTTCGTGTTGCGGTGTTTACGGTCATTACACCCACGATTGTCCACTTTTACCACAGATGCGGCAGATGTGGGAGCCTCCAGCCACATTGCGAGGGAAACATGCCTCCCCTCATGCTCCCCCTAATGTGGCCACTACTCAACCAGTTGTGTTTACTGATCCTTTCCCTCAGCAAGGATTCGTGGCTACCCAACCACTTGATGGGCAGGTCTCCACTCCACCTTCCATTTCTGGTTCCTCCGATTACCAGATCCTCATGATGAAATTTGATCCATCCCCAACCGTTGACCTCCACCTTCAAACTCGGTCTCGCCAGTACCCCAAGCCTCCTACTCAGTCTGCCCCCGAGCCTCCTTCTTCAGGTTCTACAGAGCCTCTTTCGACACCCAGTGGCCCCTTACATATCCCTCAACCCAAAGTTGAGGTTCATACCAAGATTCCTAAGGGAAAATTACGCCAAAATGCTACTTCTTCTCGAGCTGCTCATTCATATAGCATAGTAGATGATTTGGCGCAGTCTCCTGCTGCCATTTCCACATTGGAACTCCTCCAGTCGTGCCCTTCCCAAAAGAAGGTTCTACTATCTACCATGGGCGCTGTAGATCCTGCTGATGACCAAATGATCGTTTTCGATGCCACTCAATCGGACCATCCTCCTCTTCCTCCTTTCGTCGCCTTCCAAATCCCAGTCAAAATCCGGAACGCCAACGTTTCCCGGTGTATAATTAATGAGGGGACATCCACCTGCGTGATGTCCGCTTCGGTTTGGAAGCAACTCGGATCCCCTGAGTTGGCCCCTTCCATGATCACCCTTCGAGCATGGGATGGCCATGCCTCCCAGCCCATTGGCCTGTTTCGTAATTGTCCTATCACCCTCGCCGGTAAGACTGTTTGCATTGACGTCGAAGTCATAGATGCCCCGCTAGACTACAACATTCCATTGGGGCGAAGCTACACCTATGCTATGTCTGTTGTCCCATCTGCGGTTTTCCGCAAGATGTCTTTCCCCCATAATGGAAAGATAGTCACCATTGACTAGTTGACATATCATGAGCCAAAATCTTAGACCTCACCTGAGACGACCATCTCTTCTGTAGCCAACAAAAAAACTGTCGATTCCTTGACCAGTGTCTCCCCCAGCGTTTACAAAGATTCCTCCCTGCTTGGAACCTTTCCTGGTCTCCCCCCTCCTATCAATGATCCCAGCTTATCGAATGTTTGCATGATGCAATCGTCTCAGGCTGCCCTTAAGCGGCCTGCTTCGGCTAGTCAGCAACCTCCCCCTCGCCCTCCGAAACCCGCTCCTAGCCATTCATCTCAGCCAGCCAGACCTCCTCCTTCTGGCCCTCCCCCTACAGCTGGTATCCCTGAACCCCTTTATCCTCCTGGATCGGTTCCCCCAGGCATTAACCATCTCGGAGCCATCCCTCCTGGTCATTACCCTGCTGGGCAGATACCTTTCCTGGCTCCCCCTCCCGGAGTATATTCTGTCCCTGTCATGGCCACCCTCTCTCTCCCTAACCTGACCTTGGGCATACCGGTCTGGTACCTTGATCCTCCAGCCGCTACCCCTCCTGGTCACCCCAAACCCTACATGGCTTTGACACCGGTTCAACCGGTCCCCCTCCCTTCCTCCGTTGCCACTGTGCCCCCAGCACCTCCATAGGACCCTTCTCCTGTTGTGATGGCTCCCAGGAAGAAAGGCAAAGCTCACAAGGGGGCACCCAAAGACAAGACCACCATGACTGACCTGGCCCCTCCTCCACCCGCAAAGCCTTGTGCCTTGTGTGATGTCACTGGTCATGCCACCCATGCTTGTCCCGAGTTACCCCGTATTCAACCCATGGTTAAAGTCGCATTCCCCGAGTCTACGGTCCCTGAAGCTTCCATTCCTTCTTCGTCCGTAACCAAGAACCCCAAGACTCTCTGCACCAACAAACCCTGTGCTTTGTGTGGCGTTCATGGCCATTACTCCCACCATTGTCCTCACTTGACGCATTACCACGCCTCTTTAGAGGTAGTCTGAGAGTATGAGGTTGAACAAAATCAATCTTCCTCTCCCATACTCGCGCAGTATGCTTCGGGCCAGCCTGAGGATCCCCCCGCTCCCATTGACATTCTCCCCCCTGATGTTCAGATGACGGAGTCTACTACGACCATTCTTTACCTATCCTCCTCTGCGAGACACTTGGAGCCCAGTCTCCCTGCATCCTCCCCTTTTGTTTCACCTGACCACCTCTTTTCTACCCATACACGAGATCACTCCACCCGTATCTCTGTTGACCTCCGCAGCTCGAGTCCTCGCCATACTTCCGATAGCCCTCATATACCACCCTCTAGTTTGTATATGAGTCATAGTCATCCTGCTCCTTGCACTCCCTCCCGCAGTTGCCGCTCGATGTCTTCTGTCCACTCACGCTGCCGTCATTGTCTCTCCTCCCCTCATTTGTTGTCTTGTAACACCATTCCGCAGGACCCCCCGTCCACACCCTTTATCGGTTATGCCGATGGTGCAAGTCGTTACTCCCGGAATCTAGCCTCGGCAGGTTGGGCCATCTTCACCCCCTTGCATGCCCTTGTTCTCTCCAACGGGGTCTGCATTGGTTCTGCCACCAACAATCAGGTCGAATATGATGCAGTGTGTGGTCTCTTAGCCGATGCCCTCTTCCATCGCATCCTCCATTTGCACGTTTGTTTGGATTCCCTACTTCTTGTCATGCAACTAAATGGTGTTTATCGTGTGCATAACCCTGTGCTGTTTAGACGCTATTTACGAGTGAAACTCTTGATACGTGCATTTGAAACCACAACTTTCAACCATGTACCTCGAGAAAAGAATCATTATGTAGATAGTATTGCAAACCATGTTCTAGATTGGCATTTATCACATGCATTTCATACAATACAATAACATTTATAATCATTAAAAAATGATGCATATCCATAATATGTGTCGCAAAACATGTGTTTAGAGTCCATCTACTCTGATACATATGACATGCCCATAGCATGTTACAAAAAAATCAAAAATGGGGGCACCACCTGCCCCTACATACACACTAGGGGGCACCACATGCCCCACACCTAATCACTATCTGGCGGATCCCGAGCCAATGGCTCTGCCCCTGCAGCCTGTAGATCACGCATCCCTTGACCGGCCATTGCCATGCGCCGCATGACACCTCGCCATTCCGAGGGTAGACCAATACATGGCTCTATGTACTGGTCGTCTAAGTCCTGCCACCCGCGCTCTGATACTCCGGTCAGCAACCTTTCGCATCTACGACGAATGTCCTCCAGAAGGGCGGCCGCATCCTCATTATGCGCTGCTCTCGACCCACTCGGACCTGCAACTCCAGATGCTGCCGGTCATCCCATATATCTGGCCGGTTTTACCAGAGCTATATCTGCATACCAACAGTACATGAATCAGTACCCTAGCTACTATTCAAAAAATTTAACATGCCCATATAAGAATAGAAATCTGTCACTTACCATCGGGCCCCCATACTCAACCAGGCAGAAGTGGCAGGTCCAGATCTCCACAATAACTCATCCCACTATAGGGATAGTCGTCTATGTATAACGACATCTGATCCCAATGGGCAAAAAACTCAGGTCGAAACACTCGCCCGACCGCCCCTCCTCCTCCTCTGCAGAGTAGCTGCCCCCACCAGTGCATCCTGGGCTCTCTCGGGCCCCCATCTGGAAGATGTATACGAGGTCACAAGGTCGGGATCTTCTCAAAGAAGAAGGTGCACAATAAAGTCCCATACGAGCAATCGTGGTTCACTTGCTGCTTGCAGAGCGACAACTGTCGTTTTAGCGACACCAGCATCATTTGGGCCCACCCATAGTAGGTCCCACTCAACACACTCTCCACAATCATCATCTGCCCCCTAGTGATGTGATGGAGCGCCTGGTTGCCCAGGATACGCAGCACAATTGTGGCCACTGCACGGGTTTCTAGTCTCTCTAGATCCCTGATCGGTATCCGAGTCCCCTTGACTTGGAGACCTGGTCGACAATGTCGCTCCACAAAATCCATGATATGCCACCCCCACGGTAATACTGGCTGCGTGTTTCCCACCATCCCCAGTGGCGGGAGACCCGTCAGGAAATACACATCCTGGACTGTCAGTTCGATCCTGTGCCCCTGCACTACAAAGACCTCATGCTCTGGATCCCAGTAACTGATAATCTAGGCCAACAAAGGCTCTCCTGCTCTCATCAAAGGGTTCTCCAAGAACTTTAGAACCCCAAACCTGGCCAACACATGACGGACACCCTGATCCGCCTGGATCTCTGCCTGTAATGTACCCAGGTCTCTCTCTCTCCAGTTAACCCGTAAATCTGCCATACCTGCACAAAAACATCATCTTTGTCAACATACAGATCGGGAATACCATAACCAAACACAAAAACCCAACTCTCAGCCATTAAACAGCACCAAAACCCCCTCATCTCCCAGGTCGCAGTTTTCTGCCCAATTCTGGGACAGGTTGCAGTTTTTGCCCTGAAACCTGCTTCCCAGGTCACACTTTTTGGCCCAAAAAGTGCGACCCAGCTGTAGAGATGAAGGAGGGTCTGTTTCTGAGATTTTGGGCCCTAAACTGAACTTTCAATCCATCAAAATGAAAGAGTAAGGTTAGGCCTCTTACCTGCAACTGACGGATCTCGATTCCAACGGTCGGTTTGTCTGGTACGCTCGCCGCAAGATTTAGGGCCTTCTCTCCTCTCTACATTCACCACAGCAACAATAGCAAATGAGTGAATTTGGAGGGAAAACTGCCTTATTAAAAGAGAACCCCTGTTTCCTCTTTCGACTGCTGCGACCATACCGTAGCCCTGTTTGACAAACCGTCTGCACTGTTGGAAAGCTATCACCAAGCCCTCAAATGGGTATCTGTTATTTTTTTTGTGATTTGATACTTCACCAGGACACATTTTGTCCAAGAAGGGTCACTTCACCTCTCCTTAAAATCAAATTTCCTCACTTACGACACTTGTACTTGGGGCACCATTTTGCCTCCTTACTTGTCTTTGTTTGTGTTGATTTTCGTCATGAGTTACCATCTTGTACTCATGTTTTCATGGTCCCCCATTGGGCCTTTCCTGTGTGGCAGCACCATCGAGTCGCCCTTGTTTAGAGCATCCAATTTGAGTCATCATCGCATTCATGGAGTCTATCCCGAGTCCCTTTGTACCCCGCTATAGCCCTCCATCCTTCATTGCTTGGTCTCTCTCTTGTGTCGCACATTATGACCTTCAGTCCCACTGTCCCATATCCCTTATGATATTGTGTCAGTCGCTGCCATGTCATTCATGCCCTTTATGCTCTAACAAGGGAAGTCGTCCATTCGCTACTCAGTCCTTTCCATTTCACTATCATCATTAGTGTCAGTCTGTCCGTCGCTCTACTATTTTCTCTCGTGCCTTAGTTGAGGATATCTCATTGCCTCACCTATGGCGGACCTCCTTCTGTCGGCATCAGCTCATTCCTTCCAGAAGCCAGGTCTAGAGGGCAGTGTACCTTGGTTCCAGCTTCCACTCTTGTTCGGTGCCTCGGATCAGGAAAAGGGATCTCTCGTTTCCCTTTGACTTGATTGTTTCTCCAGCTCCTTTCAGCATGATCGAGATCCGTATATGTGATGGTCCAGTGATCCAGCAGTAGCTCTTGATGATTCCCGGGTGTGTGTGAGATGTCTCAACCCTCATGAGGGGGTGGCCCTGCAGGTAGCCCCCCACATGCCCGGATGACCTCTTCCTTGCAGCCTTCGATGCAGCTCCAGATATTTGATGATGTTGGCCTTAGCCACTTGCAGTGCCTCTTTGATTTGCATGTATCAGTCAGATTTTGTGAGCCCTTCCCCATTTACAGGGGGCATTTGGGTTGTATTTGTATCTCATGTACTCAGATATTATTGTATCAATCCTGGCTGTTATCCCAGGCACAACATGTATGTGGGATTCCTCATTGTATTTTTATCTGGCTCATGATTATGCCGGTTGTACTTTGTGGTTCGGTCCCTTGTTTACTGGACACACTATTCTTTTGTACTTTGTCTCAGCAGGCATAGGTATGCCTCCCCCGCCGCCTTCAGCACAGGTACCGTTTCATAAAAAGAGACTTGTTGCACCTGCGAGTCTTGTCTCCTCAGGGTCTAGTTCTTCAGAACACTATCTACCTTGCTTTTCTCTCTCTGACTTCCCTTTTGTTGTCTGGTGATTGAGTTCTTACAAAGTACTTCAGTCATACGATTTGCTCCTGACACTCGCACGCTGGGGGGCAATCTGTTACACCATTTTTTGGTCATCTAACCTATTATCATTAGATGGACCCAAGTACACCATGTAAGACCAATTTTACCCTAAGTAAAATTTCCTTCACTATATTAAATAACTTAATAAACCACATTTATTAGGTTGTTTATGGTCTAAACAGGAAACCCCAAAAGGAAATATTAAACAAACCTATATTTGTTTGGTTTTCCTCATGGAATAATTAATTAAACCATAATTTAATTATTATTCCTAGTCATGTTTAACCCAAAACAAAGAAATTAATTAGATAAACCTTTATTTATCTTATTATTTTCTAGGAATAATTATTTAAATCCTATTTAGATAATATTCCTTGTTAAATATGACCAAATCACCCACAAATAATTAAATAAATCATTATTTATTTGATTATCTTCTAACCGCTTCCTTAAAAAGATAAATAAATCATTTATTTATTTATTTTTTACAAATCAAGGGATTTGACCCAAGTCAAATACCTTTTCCCTCCAACAAATATAATAAAATATTCCATAAAAGGTGGATCTAGATTTGGTTAACATTATTTTAATCATGCACCAAGATCTAGAATGACCCAATATTTTGTTATAAATAGGAGGGTTTTTCCTATCATTCTTCATGTTTTTTTGCCTATTAGATCACTCTGGATCTATACGCTTGGTCACATTTTCCCATCATTTGCTGTGTGAGCTCCCATTGAGCTCTATTCTTTGCATTGGGTTTTCTACACCAACAAGAGAGAGAAATCTTAGATATGAAGTGTTGAGGACTTCCAAGAACCCATCCCACTGAGGAGAATTGGATACGCCTTCTCGTTTTCCTCCCAGGTGCCCAATTAATACAAAAATTCTTTCAAAAATTGTTCTTGTCTTGTCTATTGGTATATGGAGCAAACCCTTTTTTTTACTGCTTAATGTCTTTCCATGCATAGATCTGGTTTTTTGCAGCTCTTTTCTTGTTCAACTAACCGCAGATCTGAAGATATTGGCAACCACTTTTGTTGTTAGGGCTATTAGTTATGCGTAGCTAAAGTGGTCCTTTTTCGTACACTTCGACAAAGGGTTCATACTAACAGAAAATACTGGCTCCCTCTGCTTGAAACATTCAAGCTCAAACTCCAGGCTTGGGGGTTCTCTTGGCTCAACATCGTAGGTAAGTTTGTCCTTATCAAAGCTGTTCTTTTTCAGCCTACCTTTATTTCAATTCTCTGTTATGCTTTCTCCCTCATGTATCATCAGAAGAATGGAGGAACTTATTCGAAATTTTTTCTGGAAAGGTGGGAAAAATAATGAAAAAAGAATCCCTTTGGTAAGCTGGGACAAAGTCATCATGCCTTTGATGGAAGGAGGCTTGAGTTTAAAATATCCAAGCACCCAAAACGTGGCTATGGGAGCCAAATCCATTTGGCGTCTCATTGCTCCAAAGCCTGGCTGGGCTCAAAAGGCATTGTGGAGGAAATACTTTCATGGACCCAGAAAACATTGTCTCGACAATCCATGCATAAAGATAGGTTCACAACTTACCAAGCTATGGGCTAAAGCCACTCCTCTAATTAATCTGAATGCATTATGGATCCCGGGCAATGGCAAGCATATTAAAATTTGGGAGGATCGTATCATGGATAATCCGCCCCTGACAGAGTCCCTCTCCCTTCAGGTGTTGAAGACTTGGATGACTAACACAGGCCTCTCAACTCTCTCGGACATCTCGAGTTCAAAGGACCATCACTGGCTCGGTTGGAAGCAAATCCAAGTTCCACTGGAGCTAAAAAGTGTTTGGGAGCACTTGCTGAAGATGCTCAATGGAATGGCACCGATTCACGTTAAGAGAGCTGACAAGCATGGCTGGGGTCACCACTCGGGCTCATTCTCTGTGGCACTGGGATATAGAAAATTGTAGGAAATTCCCTACATCCCTCCAAACCCAGCAACATGGAAGGGGCTCTGGCGATGAAAATCCATCCCAAAAATTGATCTATTATGTTGGCTTTCTTTCCACAGCATAATTCTGACAGAGGATAGGCTGAAGATCAGAGGTTTTCATGGGCCTTCAATTTGCCGCTTATGTAGTGAGAAAGAGGAAAACGCAAGCCATCTTCTATTGAGCTGCAAATTTGCAGAGGAAATCTGGTAGAGCATGCTGGGCTCGTGGAAAAACATAATGAATTTCACCATCTCCATCAGCGAATTATTTTCCAATTGGCTGCAAATGTATCCAAGAGATTTTCCTAAGAATGAAAGCTTCAAAACTGCCTAGCTCACCTTGCCCAAGATAATATGCTGGCAAATTTGGTTGGAGAGAAACCAAATAATTTTTAGAGATAAAAGGTAGAATATAAAGATTACCATAGTCAAGGTTAAATGTCAACTGAAAGAGAGTTTGGGGGACTAGCTTGAAGATTCTAATTTAAATCAGCAAGAGTTGGATTGGGGTGCCAGGATGGGCCTCAAATTTTCAGAAAGTGTTAGGCAAAGAAAGCCTCCATTAGAATGGAAAATTAGAAGCAATGATAAGGACTTCACAATTTGGTCCAGCAAGTAATCGAGACCTGCTATTCTCTTTAACGGGGCTTCCAAAGGCAATCCTAGTCTAGCTGGTGCTGGAGGAGCTATCAAGAACATTGAAGGAAGAGTTGACTACAATTTTTCCTGGGACTGGGACACAACACAAGCATGCAAGAAAAATCATTATCCCTGCTCCAAGGCCTCAAGAAAACCAAGGAATTAGGCATCAAAGAAGTAACTGTAATAGGTGATTCACAGACCATAATAAAAACAATGGTGGGAAAATCAATACCTACAGATTTCAGACTTGCTAGAGTGGTGGCTAGAATTAAAACTCTGGCCAAGTCCTTTTAGAGAATAAAATTCTTTCACGTGTTGAGGGAAAACAATAAGGATGCAGACTCGGAAGCAAATAAAGTTGTCCACCTCCCAGCAGGCTCTCTTTCAAGAGACCGGATCGAAGACTGGGACCCCATCCCCTAAATCCAAGTAATCATGTTTTATTGAATTTTTTTGAACCAATTTGTATGTATCCACAAGTTAGAGAAGATTGCAGATATTGATTCAATTGCAAATTGTAAGAATCCCCGACTCTTAACCTTTTGGGAAATAGAGTTCCAGGCAAGAGAAGAATGTTGGGATTTGAAGCTGAATTTTGTAATCTATTTTGTGGCAATTTTGTCCAAGGTATCAATGTAAAACCACTACCTGTTCCTGTAAATAAAATAAAATAAAAAATCCACATCCTCTCTTACCCCACTTTCATACCTTTTAGGCTATTCTCATCCTCTGCCCTCTCTTAATGTTAAACTAGTAAACATTTCCAATGTTGAGCTTAATGGTCCTTCCTTAAACCTTTTAGAATAATATTTTAATTTTTCTTTTTTTCTCTTAACCATTCCCTATGGATATTATTTGTTCCATTGAATCCATCTCCCACTGCCTTCCCTCCCATGTTTGGAAAGAGCTTCAGCAAGAATGTGGGCGCATTTAGTCAACAAGTGCTACGGGTGCTTAACTCGAGTAGTAGGGATGATGGTTTGCCATCCCATCCACCCGAGTTCATGTCCTTGGAGACATGGCCCATAATAGTAAGGCTGGAAGGATAGGCATCCCATTGGAGTCTAAAATATTGGCTCCAGTTCCGGTGGTCTCTCGATGTCTCAGTCCTAAGCTAAACTATTAGTTCCTGGTATATGTGACTTGAGAGTTGTTGCATATATCTAGGGAGATTGTTACTTCCTTATCAAAATTGCTAGTTCCTTAGTAATCAATATCCATGTATTATGAGACGAAGGGAAGTTGAGGAAGAGGTGATATATATCTTCAAATTTTTCTTTACATAGTGCACACCGAGAGGGGCCATGTATAGATCTCTTAGCCATATTCTCCTCTGTCGGCACACAGTTGGTAAGAATACACGACATAAAAAGACGAGTTTTGGGGGGGTGCTCTTAACCTCCAAAGAGGTTTCCACCACCAGCTCTGATATGGGGGTTGAAGTGCACTAGTTAGGGCAAAATAGCCATCTTTGGGAGTGTAATTACCTTTGGGCGTGATGGCCCAGATCAATTCATCATCGGTGTCAGAGATCCTCATATGAGAAGTCTTGAGGGCCCTGATATATCTATTCCAAACCCCCCACCGACACTCAGGAATATTAAGGTTAGTTAGTGTTTTCCATGGTTGTGTGATCCAATCAGAGTTATCCATGTCCGCAACTTGTTTGAGCCGAGAGATCCCAATCTTGCATAAGAAGAGTTTGATGTCCCGAGGAACAAATGTTCAATGTCGCAACCTGACCAAGGATCCAAACCAATTCGGACTTGTGGGATCGCACCAATATGCTAGGCAAGACCCTGTTTGATGAGGGCTATAGATTTCATAATAGCGAGCCAAACGACAGATGAACAGGTTCAGGGGCAATGAGGGCTTCTAATCCATTCAAGTGTAGGGACTAGAGTAATTTATTTAGAGTAGGTGACTTCCTACCACAGACTGTTGGAGGTCAAGAGATGCCAACCCATTTTGGCAACCAGTGCATTTGCGAAGAGATTAAGATCCTTGAGCGCCCAAACCCCCCAATGTTTGGGCTTGGCGATTTTCTCCCATCTCACCCAAGCAACGGTGTGACCTTCCTCCTTGCCCCGCTAGATAAAACGCCTGCAAATTTGTTGTATTATGTTGGTGAGACCTTTAGGAATCTAGGCCAGCGCCATCCAATACACTGGTATCGCCTCCAACACAGATTTGATCAAGACAAGTTGATGTAGTGTGAACTTAAACATAAGCAACATTTCATCACATAACTCATACATGCATTCATGAAGAGCAAAAAAAAGGATTTTGTGATGAATTTTACCCCTCGACTACATCTTCGGGCCTGCTAACATCGCTAGATTTCTCCAAGCAAGTTTTAACTAAATCCAATAAAAAACAAAAAAATAAATAAAAATTGAAATTTTGGCGACACTTAACCATATTTAAGTCTGCGGGAGGGGTTCATAAAAACCATTTATTTTTAATAATGTTGAGCTCTTTTGGGACAGGTTGGAAGAGGATTGTCTTTGCCTCCCGCTCCAGTGGAAACAATTCCCTGGGTATGGGAAAAATAGCCATCTTTGGGAGTGTGATTACCTTTGCGTGCGATGGCCCAGATCAATTCATCCTCGGTGTCAGAGATCCTGATATGAGAAGTCTTGAGGGCCCTGATATATCTATTCCAAACCCCCCACCAATGCTCAGGGATATTAAGGTCAGTTGGTGTTTTCCACGCTTGTGTGATCTAATCAGATTTATCCATGTCCGCAACCTGACTGAGCCGGGAGATCCCAATCTTGCATAAGAAGAGTTTGATGTCATGAGGAACAGATGTTCAATGCCGCAACCTGACCAAGGATCCAAACCAATTCGGACTTGTGTGCTCGCACCAATATGCTAGGCAATACCTTGTTTGATGAGGGCTATAGATTTCATAATAGCGAGCCAAACGATAGATGAACAGGTTCATGGGCAATGAGGGCTTCTGATCCATTCAAGTGTAGGGACTAGAGCAATTTATTTAGAGGTCAAGAGATACCAAACCATTTTGGCAACTAGTGCATTTGCGAAGATATTAAGATCCTTGAGCCCCCAAACCCCCCAACGTTTGGGCTTGGTGATTTTCTCCCATCTCACCCAAGAAATGGTGTGACCTTCCTCCTTGCCCCACTAGAGAAAACACCTGCAAATTTGTTGTATTATGTTGGTGACACCTTTAGGAATCTAGGCCAGCGCCATCCAATACACTGGTATCTCCTCCAACACAGATTTGATCAAGACAAGTCAATCTAGTGTGAACTTAAACATAAGCAACATTTCATCACATAACTCATACATGCATTCATGAAGAGCAACAACAAAGGATTTTGTGATGAATTTTACCCCTCCTCGGCTACATCTTCGAGCCTGCTAACATCGCTAGATTTCTCCATATATTCATTGAAAAGGAGTACATAAAATTTTGTTGATAAAATACGTGGTTATTTCCCCTTCAAGGAAATGTTCTCCTTCACCCTTCCTCCTGATCTTGCTTGTTTTAGGACACCAGGTAATTCATTCACCCAACCATTGCAAAGCCCCGCATCTAAGAAATATGGTTAAAATAATGATACTTCTGAGAAGCATCCAAAGATAATAATCTAACTTCAGTCTTCTTTCCTGGTGTACATTATTCAATCCCTACTCTTATTTTTCCTTTTTATATAAATATTGTTAGAGAAAGTATATGAGGAAATTTCATTTGACATTGCCTTTTGGGCATGATGGATAAAATTTGAGGAAATATGAAAATGAAAGCACATGATAGAGTTAATGGCTTAAGATTCGTGCAACCATAAGCACTTAACCTCCTCCCCTTGATAAAATTAATTTACAGTAATAGGGTTTTGGATTGGCATTGACAATAATTACACATTACTGAAATGTACAGTGATTTGTTTGTGTCCAAATCATGTGTGTTTCACTACAGTGTGCATGGAGACACAGACTCAGGGCATATCTTTCCAACTTCATTCCAATAGACACCCTTCACAGCGAGGGCATTGAGCATACCCTAATGGCGATGAAGCATAAGACTTCCAAAATGATTTCTTTTCCAACAGTTGTGGCATATGCATATGTTTGTCTTAGGAAGCAAGTTTTTCTTTATTTTCATGTTAATCAAGGTTTTCATGAATATTTTGCACAAACTAACAATATGCATCTAGTATATGTCGTACTTAAATGAGGGGATGAGCTGTCGTGTAATAAGTGTCGTCCACAAGCACAATCTCCTCGATCCTGGAAACCGCCATTGATATGCCTGGGAGGCATGAAATATATAGTAGTTGTTATTTTAAAAATATTGAAATATATGTGATAACCACTGTGACAAACATTTGGTGGACACATGATATTTGATAATTTAGAGAGGATAAATAACGTTGAATGGGTCCGACATGTAAAAATTGCCTTGTAATTAAAATTGTGATTAAAAGAGTCCCTACATTAACATCCATCTAAACAAAATATCATATCTATGTATTTATTTGTAATCAAATTATATTTGTATTATCAATATGGTGACAAACACTATGGAATATCCTTTATTTTTGGTTGTATTTGTAGAGAAAGGATCATCATCATATGTTTGTTGTTATATATATGCACATTATAGTTGCTTCCTATGCTATAGTTATTGCATTTTTTTTAGGATCACTAAGTGTTTTTTCTTGGAGTTAAAGTAACTAGGTAAAATCTTCTAAACTCATGAGTTTTTCTAAATTAATATGTTTTTTTTTAAGTGTCAAAAAAATAAAGGGTTGATTAGTTTCTTATTGTTTAATTGTTCAATTTGATGGGGCTTCGAGTGTTGTACTTTGATGAGTTTTGTGGTTTTTCCCTATCAAAATATAAAGGAAGGATTAATTAGTTTTTTTTTAAACATTACAAATTGTTTAATTGTTTTATGAGGTAGTGATTAGTTGCTTTCCACCTATCTTTCTAGTTTATCTATTAGGTATTAGATAATTTTTGTATTTCTATATTTACAAACTTGTTTTTCAAAGTTTATGATTATAATATTAATAATAATTTATTTTTAAGGTTGTTGTCAAGATAAACACCAATTTTTTGTATGACAACCCTTTCTTGTAAAATTTTATCATACCCATGAGGTGTAGACCAATTGGTTTGAGTGGAGTTTAGTCCCCAAATGGTCTAATGTTTAAACCTTGTGGGAAGGGGTTGTGGATGGAAGCCACTTATGGGGGAATTAAACTATTCCAAAGAGCATCGATGCTTAAAAGAGATTCACACAATCCTTGGAAAGAACCATGAATCTTATCTTACTTTTATGTTCATTTTAGAGTCTTGCCTACTTGCATTTTAGATTCCTTAATAGGAAGATTTCAATCTTCTTTATTCAATATTATAAGGTGGTTCCCATTGATAAGGATGAAATGAAAGAGAAAAAGGGGATTTCAATCTTATAAGGTGTTTTCCATTGCTAAGGATGAAATGAGAGAGGAAAAAGGAGCTAGTGGGCGCTGCACTCCCACCCCATGATGGGAGGCACCCATAAAATGCTTGCAAGCATTGGAGCCATCAATGCCACAACATATGCACATAGTTTCCATGAGCCCTTAATACTTGTAAAATGGTGATAGAAAATTGATAAGGGGCCTAATTTTTGAAAAAATAAAGGGCCATGCCCTTGACAATAATGTAGTGTTTATAAGTTTTTAAAATATATATAAATAATAAATGTAAAATGAAATATATTGAGAGTAGAGAAGTTTGAAGAGGACAAGACATCAT
Organism: Pinus albicaulis; assembly: GCA_034641835.2. NCBI lineage: Eukaryota > Viridiplantae > Streptophyta > Pinopsida > Pinales > Pinaceae > Pinus > Pinus albicaulis. The sequence goes on from CM076572.1 coordinate 655,869,002, forward strand.
TTCACTTTAAACACATATATTTTACCTTCGTGTTTCCATGAAAGCTACCATAAAGAGGTTAAATCATTCGTATCGAACCTGAAAAAACGAAATAGAGCAATACAAATAATGAATTAATAACAATGCACTAAGAATAAAAGAAATCAAGGGTGAATGTGAAAATAATTATCTAGGAATACTAGAAATGCACTAAACTTAAGCATTGGTTTACTTGGGTTCATTTGCTAGAATCCTCAAAGAATCTATGGATTCATGTAGTATGTTTTGAAATTTCTTAGTAACTTTTATTGATATTGGTTTTTAATTTCCTTCCAAAAAAACCTTGATATTTCAAATATCATTTTAATTTTAGATTATCAAATTTTTTGAGATCATAGTAAGGTTGTAAAGATACACCATGATTAAGTTAGATTATTGATTATTTTTATTTTTTTAAATATAAAAAATAGATTAATTATTGAAAATATAAATATTCTTAAAAAAAAAATTCCTGCCAAGCAAGTTTTAACTAAATCCAATAAAAAACAAATAAATAAATAAAAATTGAAATTTTGGCGGCACGTAACCATATTTAAGTCTACGGGAGGGGTTTATAAAAACCATTTTAATAATGTTGAGCTCTTTTGGGACAGGTTGGAAGAGGACCAACTTTTCCTTCCACTCCAGTGGAAACAATTCCCTGGGTATGGGAAAAAATTTGAATGTCGCCTTGCTTCCAAAGTTGTCTTCCACTCTCTACATTCTTGAGAGCAAGGGTTTCAGAGAATACAACAACCAAAACACCGTGCTCGCTATTGGTTGACGCGATGGATTAACTGTTTGGCCTGTGTGAGGGCATCCTCCTTCTTTTTTAATATAATTGCGCGGACATGTGAGACTTCATCCATTCCATTTGGATCTGACATCATGGTAACTGTTAGCCTCTGTGAGGGTGATGCCATGCCACTATTTTGTTGGGCTATGCGATTTTCATTTTCTCTTCACTGTCAATTTCCACTGCAGGCAATACCGGCACAGCAAGGATTTTTAAGGGTGTTGGTTTCAAATCTTGGCAAAGCTTAAAGTGGTAACCGTAAGTGATATTGCTAATTCTCACTAGACTTTAATATTTTATGGCAGACAATAAAAACAGAATAATTTAAACTTATTTTTATCATTCAATTTATAAGCTATTTTTCAATCTCAATATATACAAATGTTGATACACAGTGTCCATACTCATTAGGTACTCACATTCTCTCCATAGAGTTCTGTACCTACTACCAAAATTTTAAATTTTTTATCATCACAGCACAGCCATCAGGATTTTGTTTACGATTGAGAATGCTTTAGGCCTATTTTCTGTCTCACGAACACTAGTTGGAATGGGAAAAGAGAACTGGGTTGTTGCACCGAGATAAGCAAGGTGAGCTACAGCCCTGATGGGGGGAGATTTTCATTACTTCATATGCGTGTAATGCCTAAACAAAGGCCAACATGAAATAAAAGTTGCTTTCTGAGTGGTGTATTTCTTACAATTGGTGGAGTTTCATCACAATTGGAAGTTGCAATGAGTGCTTTCTCTTGTTGTGAGGGATTGAGTAAGAAAGATTGACCTATTCAAAACAGGGGAGTTGAACCTCTATGATAACTAGTTGAATTTTGGTGATATATAATATATGCAATTATAGATCAACTTAGCTTTAGTGGGTTAGCTAGATCAGTTTGAACCAACCAGTTTCAACGTGGAGATCAGTGAGAGGTCATGGGTACAAGTCTAGTAGAGTTCCTCTACGTTAAGAGTACATATTATAAACCAGCAAAATTTATCCCAGGTACCGCTCCTGCAATATAAGGAGGTGCCTAAAAGATTTCCTCAAGGAAGTTTTCCAAATAAAAGAAATAAGAAAAATATAGATTTGTCTTAACACTGGATCTATTAAGCTTCAAGAAGTTTAAACACGGTGTTTTTCAATCTCTCTTAGTGCTTAATAGATTCATGTTAAGATGGATCTATGCCAGTGTAAAGTTTCTAGTGGGTGGTGAAATTCCTACAACTGATTGAGTTTTATCACAAATTGAAATACCATGAAGTGCTTTCATTCCTAGTCTGAGAACTTAATGAGAAAGGGAATTAGTGAAGAGGGTTGAGTTATTCAAAATTGGGAAATTGAACATTGGTGATCATGGTAGGTTCACAATAGAAAAACCGAATTTCAACAATCTAGGTGAGTTCAAGTTTTATATGGTTTCGTTATTGAAAATCCTGCTTTAGTGGGTTGTGTAGTATTTTTTGATCCTGTGTCAGAACATAGATTTCGATCTAAGAAAGACTTGTTTAAGCTATTGGAAATTGGATATATTAGAGGGGCTGGTTCAAAGTGGAAGAATGAAAACCCTGACGGTAAAACTTCAACAGAGAACGAAAGCAGTGTAATTTTCAAATAATTAATTCTGAGCAGATTTTTGTTTGCCTTCTAGTTAGGTATATTGGACACCTAATCCTCTATGGGTAGGTGTGGAAGCCGAACAGTCATAAAGGAGTCCAAGTGACCTTCGAATGTGGAATCCAAAATTCACACCAATGTATTATAAATGTACATCTATGGTGAATAATAAAACAACTCACACTTATCTTTTTCCTTATGTGTTTACTTTCTTGTTTACCATGCGTGTGTTTAACATGGTATCAAAGCAGGAAATCTCCTACCCTGCTCAAGTGTGAGTCACTTGATCTTATGGCCTTTGTAAACTTGCAAGCCCTAGGCCTTTTTAAGCATATAAGTTTTGCCTATATTTAGCATCTTTGCAGGCTGACACATCTGCTCTAGTTTTAACGCCCCCCACCTGCCTTTCTAAAACGCTGCTCTATTTTTGGCTGTAGATTGTCACCTTTGTCCTCTGCATATTGCAGAACTGTCACTATCCCACTGTAAAATATGTGCATTACTTTTCCCTTTCACTATCGAGGAAATTTCTGTTACCTTATGCTCTATGTTCTCTTTACATTCGCTGCATTATTCTATGGCCTTGCATTTTATGGAGTGAATGTAGGATTGCACGGTTTTGGGCATCTCGGTTCAGGTTTCATCAAGTCCCATAATGGCATTGAGCCTTGTAATAAGAGATGTGAGGTTAATATCTTCACGCCCACGCATTTGATTCCAAATGGATTTTGTCGTGAAGCCTTATCCAGTCAAGATTTGAGTGAAAGGTAGGGTAGATCCTAGTTTATAGAAAGGTCACCTCTTTGTTGCCATGCATATGTACGTGGAGCACCCTTGGAAGGGCCCTCTAGCTAATTTTCTACAATCTGAAAAAACATTCATAGATAGATCCTAACATGTTGTAACAACATTATCTCTTATCACCATTCACATATATTCCAACTCCCTAAATATCCTTCGACTCCATTTGTCCTAAGTTCATGTTTGGCACTGGTCTTCCTTTTGTATCTACCAACTTCCCATCATCTTTTAACACAATTTCATCATTACTGCTACTACTACCACCAGTATTAGTTGACTCGAGCCTCCTTGATTCCATGTTTTTGCAGTTGTATCAAGCCTTGGAGGAGAGCCATGGCTTCCGCTTGATTTTTTGAAGTAAGCCCGAAATCCCAAGGGAAGTGGGAGATGATTCAGTCTTATGGGCAGTGGATAATTCCTCCGCCTCTGACCTTCCTCGAATTCCCCTTTGCTGCACCGTCAAAAACATAGTGTGGATATCTATGCTGCTTCTCCAATTTTCGAAGTCCTCTTCCTCTAATCTGATTTTCCATTCTTCTTTTCACTTCTCCATATTTTCCCAATGGGAAGGTTTAACCCCAGATGCTGGCACCACTCCCTACCCTGTTGACTTAAGCTAAAGCCCGCTTCTGGTTCACCTAGGTCTACATTATTTCCTTAAATAAGCTTCTAATTTTCGCACCGATTTGTTGTTGTTTTAGGGCCCTCTCTTGAAAGATCTGATTGTTTCTTTCAATCCAAATCTTCCAGAAAATGAGCTTAGGGATAATCATCCACCCCTCGTATGGCCAGCCTCTCTCGAGGAAGGACTTAGGAAACAGATCTCCCCAATTAGATAGCATATTTGTGATGTTGGTTGAGAGGATGGGGTTGTTGTTCCAAATCAACAAGATTTCATATCAAATGTATTGAGTGTAGAGGCATTCGAGAAAGATGTGGACCGAATTTTCCTCATGTTGTTGACAGAGCGGGCACCGAGAGGGGCCTTGGAAGCCACGATGTTGTAGGTTTTCAACTGTGAGGATACTGTTGTGCCCTAGCTACCAGGTGAACATGTCAATCTTTAGAATGCTTTTAACTTGCCAAATCCCTTTCCAAATTGCAGGGTTGTGGGGTACAATGGGAATGGCTTTAAGACACTTGTATCCTTCTGTTGCGGAATAACATCCCTTCGAGGGACCCCAACTCCTTATGTATTTTTTTCTTGCATTTAAGGGGGCTTTCCCAGCCAGCACTACCATGAATTTGGCCCATGCTTGCTCTAGAGGAGCAGGAATCTCTATCTTCTGCCACCCTGCCCAGTTGTTGCTATCCCATTCTGAAATGTCCCACATCGTGCATCGACCTTCTGCAATCATCCACGTTTTTAGCTCCAGCAAATCAGGATCCTCCCCGATCACTTCTGCATTCATGATCTTATTCTCCCACAGACTAATATGCTTCCCATTGCTTGGAATCCAGAACAAGTGGTCACACAGCAGCGGGAGAGCACGCTTACACAGTTGGTGGATTGGGGAGCCATGTCGATTAGATTGGAAGTTCTCCAGGCTGTGAAGACGCTTTCCAAAGCTTGATTTTTTCCATAAAGAAATCTGTGCCCATCCCAGATTCCTTGCTACTTGCCGCCATAAGATCTTGGCCCCTAGAGTGATATTATGCTCCCTGAGATCTTTTATGTGAAGGCTACCTTCTAGTAGTGGTATAGAGATCTTATTCCAACTGATCAACATAATTCTCTTAGTGTTATTCTTCCCTCCCTTCCAGAAAAAGGATCGAATGGATTGCTCCATCTTGCGAAGAATGCCCACTGGAGCCAACATAACAAACATCTAAAAAATTGGAATACTATTAAGGATTGACTTAATGAGAACAATATTACTTGCCAGATTGAGCCACGATGTGCCCCAAGCTTGCATTTTGAGCTTGAATTTGTCCAGCAAGGGGTACCAGTCCCTCCCAATTGGGCATCCTTGAAATATTGGCAGCCCAAGATATTAAAAATACCCCCATTTTGTGGAACCTTTGAAACCCAAAATCCTGGTGATCGTGCTTAGCTCAAGGCCAGTGAGGTTCCAAGCATAAATGAAGCATTTTTACATGTTAATTTCACTCCCAGAATCGAGGCAGTAGCGATCCAGCTCCAGCTTGAATCGGGAGGCCAAGATGGTGGAAGCGCCCCCTAGGAGGATGGAGTCATCAGCAAATTGAGCATGATTTATGTCTCTGACTCCCCTGGAGATCCTAAGACCCATAAGCTCTTGCTCGATTTGTCTTTTCACCAACATAAAACTAAGGACAAATTCTTGAATGACAAAGAGAAGAGGGGATAGAGGGCATCCTTGCTTTATCCCATGACTCGCCTTGAAGAAGTCAACAACACGCCTATTGAAAAGTGGAGCAATCCACAGTTTCGCAATGCATGCCTTGACCTAGCTTATAAAGTGGCATTCAAACCCAAATTGATGCATAACCCAAAGAGAAACTTGCGCCTAACTTTTTCAAATGCACTAGCCAGGTCTAGCTTGACAACCATGCCTTTTTCTCGTCTTTGGTTGCTTGAATGGATTTATTCCTAAACAAGAATGAAGTTATCAGTTATCTGCCTACCTTTGACAAATCCCCCTTGATTGTCAGGAATGATTTCCAGAATAAGGCCTTTTAGTCTGTTAGCCATGAATTTAGTGATGAGCTTGTAGCCAATGTTGCAGAGGGAAATTGGCTTGAATCTGTTGAAATAACTGGCACCCTTCTCTTTAGGTATAAGGGCCAAGAAGGCTAAGTTGGTGTTGCCCCCAAGCTTGTGGTAGGTCTGAGACTTTAAGATCATTTTTTAGAGATCCTTTTTGACAATGTTCCAACAAGTTTTAATGAATCGAATAGTGAACCCATTCGGCCCAAGAGCCTTGTCCGAATCCATTTCATCAAGGGCTTGTTTGATTTCATTGATGGTGATAAGAGCAGTCAGCATAGCGTTCATTTGGGCATTGACCTTTAGAGGGACCAACTTGAGCAGGTTGGAGCTGAGACTTGCTTGCTTATCCTCTGTTTACAATTCTTTGAAGTGCTGATGGGCAACCTTTTTTATGCTGGCAAAGTTGGAGAAGGATTGGTCTCCCGAGGTTATCTCCACTATAGAATTAAAGTTTCTTCTGGCTTGAGTCTGCTTATGAAAGAAGGAGGTATTCTTCTCCCCAACTTGTAGCCACAGACTGCGAGATTTAAGTCTCCAGAATTCCTCCTCCCGGATGCAAGCCTTATGAAGATTAGTCTGGAGCTCCTCTTCTAGGGTTAAGTTTTCCTTCGAGATTTCCATATCGTCCATTTATTTTTGATGAATCTCCAAACAGGGCTGGGCAGCCCACCTTGACACGGTCGGAGAAGGGAGGGCCTTAGCCTAGCTTTTGAGGGCCCTCTTCACTCTCCTAAGCTTTTCTTCCCACACAAAGAAGGGGGATCCACTGACAGGGCGTTTCCAGACTTCCTCAACTCTCTCCAAAAATTCGAGTTGCTGCACCCAGAGAGCACTAAAACGCAAGGGAATAGGCCCCAGATTCATATGCGACTTCATCTCAAGCCTAATGGGCTTGTGATCGGAGACCAAAAAAGAAAGAATAGGAGAACTGACATCAAGACGTAAAAGCAAGAATGAACTCTGGATGAGAAAGTGATCTAACCTTGCAGTAATGTGGCCTGGACCTGTTCTTCTATTGGTCCATGTATTTTTCCCTTGGGTGGCTTGATGTCCAACAGATCCCAGTCTTGAATGAGTTCTTCCACCCATTCTCTGGTTGTATCCCTTACAATGCTGCCCCCTTGATTCTCCCCTTGGCTTAAAGTAATGTTCAGGTGTCCAGCGAGAATGACGTTATCCATCTGAATCTCATTTTCTAGGTCCATAATGGATTCGCAGCAGATTTTTTTGTCTCCCAGGATGACCGGAGCATAAATATTGAAAAGATTCACTGTCTCTTTGGTATGAAGATGCAAAAACTGAGCAAAAATCTAGTTTGAGATGAGTTTAACCAGAATTTTCTCAAAGCATGTCTCGTCCCATAGAATTCCCAGCCCTCTTGAGGCGCCTCTAGAGGAGACTGCAATACCTCCTCCTTTTCCCCAAAACTGTTTGCTTTTGTGGATAAAGTCCCTTTCATCCATTTTGGTCTCCTGGATGAGAAGAATGTCGGGCCTTTCCAACCTTAATAGACTTTTCATTGCTTATTATTTTAGGTTGCTCCCCATCCCTTTGCATTTCCAGGAGACGATCTTCATTGGTTCCTTTTTTTAGTTTAGAGGGCTCCCTTAGAGCCCTGGCTTTGATTTCTGTATGCTTTAGGGTTTTTTGCCAACATCTTTTCTAGGGTCGACTGGTTCCCCTGCAGCTTCTCCTTGGAGGTTTCTTGCCCTCTCTTTTCCCTGGAGGATTTCCGTCTCTTGGTTGATCTCCTGACCGAAAAGAGAGGAATATTCATCTTGGTGCCACCAACTCGTTGAAGTATTGCTCATTCTACTTCTGTGATAAACTTTAAAGCTGAAACTAGTTGAAAATATGATGAAACATGACTAAACCTTATGTAACTCGTGTTTGGTTAAAACAGAGAGAAAAGGAAAAACAAAAGCTTAAAGAGATTTGCAATGTTTAAGATTCAAGCAATACTAAACATTAACAGTATACTAGGGGAAATCAGAACGAACAAAAAAGAAACTAAAATAATAGTTTACACTGAGACGACAACCCTGCCAATGAAGATAAATTAAAATAACCCTTTGGAAGGAGTAATAAAAATTAAAATAACTTTTTGGATGGAGACTTGGTGTCCCAACAAACAAACATAATCAAAATAACTGTTTGGATGAACAAACTTCAATGTAGAATCTAGATAGCTTGATCAAGATACCTAATGCAATTAACTGAAGAATTTCATGATTTCTTTTTCCACTGGCTAAATGAGCATTTCAAGAGATAGTTGCAGAAGAAAGTCTCATCGTTACTGCCATGTCCCACTAGCTTATGCGAATGATAAAAGCTACGGTGGGACTGATTATCAACGAAGATTTTGGACACTTGAGACAAGAATACCACCATTTCACTGTAGTTTTTAAAAATGGAAATGTACAAAATACATGAGTAATATAAAAAATTCACAAAAATATAGACATGAAAATTTTATTTTTGATTGAATCATAAATAATGGTACGCAACACAGCAAGAAAGCCACAATCAGGGTTGCTTTATCATGAGGCTATGTAGTGGGTTTTGAAGCCTAGAAGAAGGCTTATGGGCTACCAGCATTTGAAGGGACTGGTTGAAGGTAATTTGCAGTCTAGTACAGGTATTTAAGGCTGTGAATGGGGTAGTTGCTGACTGTGTTTATGCCCTAGTCAGTCCTACCAGAATTGCAGAGAAGACACAAGTCCTTGGAGCCTACACCAAACATCAGATTGTGATCTCTAAGAAGCACCTAAGGAATTTCAGCAGAAGTCACCTTCAGACCTCTGTGGTAGGACAAGTCCGAGTTCAAAAAGGACAATCTGTGACATTGTCTTAAGGCCTTCTACAAACCCTAATCAGTGAACTTGGGCACAAACTCAAAGAGTAGCTCAGTCATTAAAAACAAAAGTTGGAAGTCATCAAGGTATGTTTCAGAATTTATGAGGTATGCTTTTAAGTGGTTTCAAGATATTTTCAGAGGTATATTTAGCTGTAAAAATTCATAAGGAGATGTTTCCCTTCAAGATCCTTGCCTGGACTATGAGGTATCATAGTAACATAAGATAATTTATATGTCAAGAACTCTTAATCCCTTGGCTTGGTGGAGTTAAGACAACTCAGAGTTTACCATCTGAATTGATCAGTACTGTGGAAGATTGAGTAACTTGATTCCTATTCTCTGAAAAAGAAGTAAGAAGTATTGTTGGAATTATTGTAGTATCACTGTAAGAATAAAATGCTAATCTTGACCTCTATTCTACAACAAAACTCTGAGCATTCTTTTGATGTGTGGAGCTCTAGAAATAGTGACCTTATCCTACAATTAGGACATCAAAGCAAAAGCCTAGTATCTAGTGATTCCGGCTCCATTTGGACGTCATAAGGCAGTTTATCTCTGCAAGACCAAGCTCCAAGTTTCACCATCTTCTGTGATCTTCATCACAAAACAGCGAAATATTTTGGTAAAATTTACCTTGTTTCAAGACACTACATGTCAATGAAAGGTCTAGCTCAGATCTTGTTTTTAAGACCTTCATTCTTGTGGCCCTCTTAGGGTACCACTCCAAACAAATCTCTGCAATTTTCTGTGATTAAAGTGCCACAAGAATATCAAAAGGTTCAGGCAGTAAGAGGACAACAAAGTTGAATAGAACCTCAGTTCCTCCTTTACAACGAAGACCTACTCTTCCTATGCAGACTTGTGCAACTCCATTTGAAGGGCAGCCTGATCTTAGTTCTAGACAAAGTGTAAAGTAGCTACCGAAGTCAAAAAATTATTATTATTTTCTTTAGGCCTTGTTCTTAATAAGAAGTGTCAGTATTGAAGCTTGCAGACCTAATGCAATCAACCTAAAGTATGGAAGTCTGATACATATGTTACAGTGATATCTAACAGAACACTGTGTGAAAATTCAAGATGTAAAAGTGTTGTGTAATAGAGATAGCCTTTGTCACATATATATACATATATCTTCTTCGGTGATTGCCTACAAGCCAACCTGCATAGCATACTGAGCTCGATGATAAGCACTGTGTGAACATCTCTGTTCAATAGAAATCTAGAATAACTTAAGAAGCCTGTGGAGGATATCTATAATTGTTCGAGCGGAATTTTAGCCCTCTTAAATATTTTCTGAACAATTTTTGTTGTTTTTGTTAAATTAATAACAAATCTACATACATCGATCCAGTGACCAAGAATCTGACCTAGAATACACTCTTAGTATGGTTTTCATAAAAATTATGATAAGATCCATCATCCATGTGACGTGTTGATCAGATGTCTGGGCCTTGATTTGTCCACAATGCAGCGAATCATATCCTGATCAGTTGTGCATGATGATGACGGCAAAATAATTGAAGTGCATTATGACCTTTCTAAAACTTCTGGGAGCCTTTTTTGAACTTGCCAAGGTTCTGATCAACATTCCTTTTGCCTGTAGAATGCATCCATGTGCTAAGGATTATGTATGTGGAGATTTTCTCTCTAAGAAAGACTTGGGATTGTTCATTATATTGGTGTGTATGAACATCTTTAAAATCAGTGAACATAGTAATAACACTGCATGACTAACCAAGTTTATCTATATCAATGCTGGAGTATATTGGGGATGATAGTTTAAATCAGAGTCTTGGTATCTATGTCATGATAATGTAGTGCTTTTGTATTAATGCCTGGAAGGACAGAACCTTATCATCTTAAGGCGGGTATATTGGCATCATTAAGAAAATATCTCAGTTAAGAAGTTGCCTCACCTGTAGGTCTTCCTTTTTCTGATTCCAAATCAACTCTCCTATACACTTCTGTTCAATTTCCTGACTATTCCTTAGTTTCTTTCCAATAACTCCTCTTTTCTATCCCTTCTGAAGTAATTTCACTACCTATTCTATATGGTTGATTTATGAAATTTTCCAATGAAAATTTATTTTCCAGATGGAAACCTTTGTTTTCTAAATGGTTTGGTGAAATAAAATCACCGGGGAAAAGTTGAACACTATTTTTATGCCCTATATTTGAGAAAGTGCATCTTCTCCCTCCTCAATAGGGAGCAAATTTTCTGAACAATTTGAAACAATTTTGGGTTGAGGTTGTATACTAGGATAAATCTGGATGGACTCTGTTTTATGCACTTCAAATCCGACAGTTTCTTCTCTTGACCTATTGTCTTGATGGTAATTCACAACTTCTTCCTGCAAGTAATCGTGAACAGATGACTCTTGGTCAATTCTATAGGTTAAAAATTGTTCACTAACTATAGCACATGATGAATTTGGATTCTTTTATGCTTTTGGAACTGGCTTATGGTTCTCCACTTTAAGATCTTGAGGACCATTCTCTAGATCATATTCTACTCTAGCCAACATGTTATCTTCTTCCCTGGATAACTTAGCATTAAGATTTTTATTAGAAACAAGTTTATACCTGTTGTATATCACCTATAAAGGCTTGCCAATTTTTTCTACATATAACACTTCATATCTGATGTAATCATCAAATCGCGCCTTTTATCACACAGGTTATCCTTCTTGGCACAAGGAAAGATGGGTGCACTACTCTAGCGGCATTTGTAACACTTGAAACCAACAACATCAGTGATATTCTCCAGGGTAAGCCCAAAAGCATCTCCATGAAACCAATATTTACAATATTCACATAAAAACTGAGGGTTTTATGCCTCGCTGCAAAGAAAAAATTTAGGACATACAGAGGCATCCATGCTATTCTGGTCTGGAAGAGTTGCTGTTCCTTCTGGTCATTTTCACATAAGTTAGAGAAATTGACCAAAGTCCCATCTTTTCCCACAAAGCAACAACCACTTTAACAGTTCAGAATCTTCTTTTGAAAGGAAAAAATAAGCTACAAAAATTACCATGATCTATGTGCACAATTACAAATACTTGTTACCCAGTAACATAATGTCTAAATTTATTAAGATAAAAAACTATTGTAAGGAATTGCTTTTCAATTACTATGTTTTTTTTTCTATTATTTTTCGGTTGATAAAGCAAATGGCATAAGCCATTTTATCCTCTTGTTATCCTAACACTATTCTTACTTCTTTATTTGAGGAATCAATATGGACATGGAAAGGAAGATCCCAATTGGGGTCTTGTAGGATGGATTCTTATGTAAGTTTTTATTTTATGCAATAAAAAGATTTTTGATATTTTGAGGGCCAATAGTACTCTATGTCCTTGGTTAACAGGGAAACAAGGGAGAGGCCAAGTTTTTGAAATCCTTTATAAATTTCCTATAGCAACTTGCATGGCCAATGGAAATTTTGACATATTTTTGCTAAGGGATGGGAAGGTGTTTTATGATATTCACTTTGTTTGGGTCTACTTGAATTCCCCTAGAAGGAAAATTGTCCCGAGATAACTCCATTCATAAGAAAATTACATTTTTCATGGTTAAGGGAGAGTTTATTTATTCACACCCTTGAAGAAATTTATTGATATTTTCCAAGCCTTCTTCTAAGGAGATACCATAAGGTGTGAAGTCATCCATATAAATTTCCACAATGTGATAGTCATGGATGAGGTATGAAAATATATTAAGTACAACTCTTTGGAAGGTGGCATGAACATTGCATAGACCAAAGGGGATAACATTTTAGGAAAATGCATCCCAAGGGAAAGGGAAGGTAGTTTTATCTTGGTATTCCACAATTATTTGTATTTGATTGTATCCAATAAATCCATCCAAGAATGAGAAGCATTAATTTCCTACTAAGGCATCTAGACTTGGCCAGTAAACGATAGAGGAAAATGATGTTTCCTAATGGCTTTGTTAATCTCTCTATAGTATACACATATTCTCCATTTACCATTCTTCTTAGGGACAATGGAGTAAGGTTGAAACTCACTCACTCTTAGAATTGGGTAGATGAATCCAACATTTGAGAGTTTTTATAGTTAATCTTTTATAATGTCTTTTGATATAGGATTATCTTTATTTGAGGTTGTTTGAAAGGTTTTTGATATTCTTTGATGTAATTGTAGTGGTTATATAGAATCCATGACTTGAAGGATTTAGTTCTCAAAGACCTTAGTATGTTCTTCTGTGATCTAATTGGCAAATTGAAAAACATCAGTATGAATATTTTGTAGAATACATGATGGTTTCTACATATGTTGCAAAGCTAACTTTAGCACAAGATATTTACAAATGGTCTGCTGAGCAAAAGTGGAGGAAGTTTCTTTTGATGCTGACAACCTTGTATTGCAGACCGACAGGGTCAACAAATCATTTTTATGATCATTTATGTATTGATTATGAGCACAGAAGGATCCATAACAGAATATAGGAAAATTTTCTAGTAGCTCGATGATTATGTTCTGGGAAGGTCAATCTCCCTACATTCAGAGGGTCCTATGGAAAATCCATCATAATTAGATTACTCAGACGCAACTAATGATGAAGTCTGCATATCTATCTTAAGCAAGGCTTCAGAAGGAGCCTTAGAGATGACAATGACCCAAGCAGTATGACAGGAAAAGTAGCTAAGACTTGGGGAGAAATGATTGAAAATGCAGTTTTAATAATGTTTGTTATAAATATTTCATAGCCCGATGAAATGGAAAAACCACTGATCCCTGGTTTTCCTATGCCCCATTTATTGATAGCTACTCAGATATTCTGATATTGTATCAGTTAGCAAAATGATGATACATTACTTGATTTTTTTTCTTTGAGAGATCCATTAAAGCTAAATGCATGCTTACTATGAAGCCACTCTATTGAAAAATCTCTTCAATGATCCATTTGTGCACTTCGTCATTGCAGAAGAATATTATGAGAATCCAGTATTTCACATACCTCTCCATTTGGTACAACAAAGGACATTCATGTTGTAAGACATTTTTTGAACAAACATATCTCATGATGAGCAGGTTGTGTGATGGACACTGTGCACCCTGAAAATACCAGTTTAGGCTGTGGTATTCCTGAGTACGAAGGAGTAAGAACAGTTGCAGAGGATTACTAAGTACTATCAAATTCTTTACTGTAAATCAATATGTTTGCTATACATTTGTACACTAATGAATGGAGCGATGAGGCTCCCATTGATCCAGTTTTGATTTCCAGGAAGCAACTTGGCACTATTCCCTATATGAAGGGATTCTTGGTTGAAGAATTGAGCTCTGGGAACTCCTGGGGGCTTGGGCTACTTATTGAGCTATAAGCAACCATAAGGTGAGTGGTTCACCTTCCCCTAGTGGTGCGCTATGTACAGGGTGAGTGGTTCACCTTCCCTATGATACCCCATGATCGTTGACACGTGTTTAGGGTGAGTGGTTCACCTTCCCCTATGTCTACAGACATTGTTGAGTCTCAAAAAGTGTTTTCCATATTCATACATATTTCCATTATGTCATAACCATTCAACTCTCATTTCATACTGTCTGACCTAAAACCCTATATCAAATAGCCATTTTCATAAATATATGGGTTAGGATCCTTGTCTTCCAAAGTTATTTATTTTATGTGTTTAAAGTGAATTTATGATTAGAAACTAGAAAATTAACATAGTTCCATATATCTATATATGTGTTATGAGTTTTGTGACATGTGTAGGTCAAAAGCAAGCTTCTAAAAGACCTTTATGTGGCCTCCCAAACCCAAATTCGAATTTGAGTGGAGAATATCATGGGATCATGAGGATATGTGTCTCATTTCCTTTTTGTATTGAAACTCTAAGAAGATATGTGTCTCATTTCTTATTTGTATTGAAACTCTAAAAAGACATGTGTCTTATCATTTCCTATTTTGATTGTAACTCTAGAGATAGAGGGAGAGATTCATGGACTCTCATTAATGAGATAACTTCTCATATTTTTGTATAAATAGGAGATGCTTTCTCCTATCAAAGAGGTGAAAAAATAGGAGAAAAAGAGAAAGGATTATAGAGTGTTTTGTAACAAGGCTTGAGATGGAATGGGATGTAGATTTGTGAGTTTATCAATAAAGAAGTTCAGTCATCAAATGTTGGTTTGATTACACTTCTGGAGCTAAGGAGTTTTCACCAACTTGGTAGCAGAGCACCCTTGCTGCCTAAGGAGGTTTTTCATGCTTTTTAGTTAGATTTGCTTTAAATTCTGTTTAGTATTTTTATTTTTATTTTTTTATTTTTTTATTTTTTTATTTTTTTATTTTTTTTGTCATTTCTTTCATAGTTGTCAATTGCTATGTCGAACCAAGTAAAATCCATTTTCCTATTTTACCAAATCTTATACTGAAATTTTTAATGACTTATAGATACAGTAATTGAATAGATTTCATTCTTTGTCATTGCTTTCATAGTTGTCAATTGTTGTGTCCAACTAAGTAAAAGCCATTTTCCTATTTTACCAAATATTATACTGAATGGTTAATGACTTATAGGTACAGTGATTGAATAGATTTCATTTTCTGTCATTTGCTTGCTAAGAATTAAGGGAATAATTGATTTGTCCGAAAGCCATACCAAGGGGTGACAAGCTTCAAGATTGGATGAGACTTGATAAGTTAGTTATTCACTTAATTAGTTGTAGTTAGAAGATCCTCATTTCATTGCATCAAAACAATCTTCTTAAAGGTCATTCTAACAGAACTTAATTTGAATATAATTTGCAAGAATGACTAAATGATTAGATTCAATGCAGTGTTTGAGTTATCAATTTCATTCCATGTTTTCATTTCTCAAATCTCAATTGAGTTATAGATCCATGGATTAATTTTACTTACTAATGGAAGTACTTGCTTTATCTGTTTTTGTCTAGAACTAAGCCTTAGAATTTGTCCATAAAACTTTGATTTATTTTTAACTTAGTTTCATAACATTTCTTTTTCTTCCTTTAGATTTATTCTCAATTTTTAGCCTAGGATAGCACACTAAGGACTAAAAAGATCAAACCCCCAAAACAATAAGAAAAACATATACAACGAAGTAAGAAGTAGGTTTCTTAAGCACATATAGTGCACCACACTTCATCAAAGTTATAAGCCCCGGTTGATAATTAATGGAAGCAATTTAGGAACACTAAATTGACTAAACAGGCATATGTGTGTAGGGTGAGTGGTTCACGTTCCCCTACATTTAATGACATGCATAGGATGAGTGGTTCACCTTCTCCTATGGCATATGAACAAGATGAGTGGTTCACCTTCTCCTGTGGGTACCCCAGTGAGAGATGCATATAGGAATTTGTTGACATGTCGGTGGGACGTGGTTCATCCTTTCCCCACACGTAGGATGCTCATTCATATGATTGATGGGTGACATGTCAGTGAGATGTGGTTCATCCTTTCCTCATGTTTAGGATTCTTCCTACTATTTTTGGTTTGCATGCATGTAGGAACGTGGTTCTTCCTTTCCCTACTCTCGGTGTTTTGCATGCTTGTAGGAGGTGGTTCATCCTTTCCCTACGATGATTGTGATGTGTGGCTGTAGGAAGTGGTTCATCCTTTTCCTACGTGTGATTATGATGTGTGTTTGTAGGATGTGGTTTCACTGTTCCCTACGAGTGGTTGTGATCAATATGTGATATGTTCTTTCCCTGTTGATGTTCTTGCATCATCCTACCCATGAAGTTTGGGACACATGGGAAGTACCTCTCATCTGGCCAATGAGTTGGGAAATGAGGATAGGGACCATAGCACTACCGATGGACGCATCTTGTACTGTCGTACTCCCTATGCTAGGATGTATGGTGTTCAAAAAACTGATCTGGGACCAATTGAGGTTCTACCTCTGAACTAACTTTTTTCAGTAGAGAGTGGCAAGGTCTTGTGACTCACTTTCATTCAATTCTTCTTTATTATTGATATCAATGTTCAGCAAAGTAGAGCATAGATGAGATTCAAATATGGTTCATGATGGATGGATTGGTGGGTGTAATTCTCCCTACTTGAGAGGGAGTGTTAAAATTGGAAACTAGAGCCAAATTCCCTTTGGACCACTCCTATGAGGAAGATGATTGAAACATTTGATTCCTCTTTTCGAGAGGATAAAAATCGACCTAAAGATCACTAAATTTGGATAAGGAAAAGTATTCATTCACTCAAATGGAAATTCATAAGGCATGACCTTATTTAGGT
Source organism: Pinus albicaulis (assembly GCA_034641835.2). Lineage (NCBI taxonomy): Eukaryota > Viridiplantae > Streptophyta > Pinopsida > Pinales > Pinaceae > Pinus > Pinus albicaulis. The sequence continues at coordinate 655,886,019 of CM076572.1, forward strand.
GAGAAAATTTGAAAATTGAAAATTTAAATTTCCCTCCTCGAGTAATCAAGTTGGCCTACCCAAGAAGGATATAAATAACCTATCCTAGGCACTTTGATATTCATTCTTCTCTCTGAAGTAGCCACAGAAGAAGGTGATTTCCAATGAAGGAGATGAAAGCAAGGTTGGGTTCAATTTAGTCATCTTCAAGGGCAGAGTTCCACAGGATGGAGGACGAGATTTTTTTGGGCACATTTATGATTTGTCTTGGGCATTTTATCTTCATCACAGGTTTGAGTTCAAGTAGATAGAAGTCACACCTATTAAGGGTGATTTTGATGACAATTTGGGATTGTTGTGAAGGTGTCATTCTCCTTGAAGCCATCCACACTAGTTTGGGTCACCTACAGCTTGGCCACAGGGCTTAAGAACCCTGTCTTGGAGGCTGAGAACCTACAACAAGAAAGCCACAGTCAGGGCTGCTTTATCATGAGGCTGTGTAGTGGGTTTTGAAGCATATAAGAAGGCTTATGGGCTACCACCATTTGAAGGGTCTGGTTGAAGGTAATCTGCAATCTAGTAAAGGTATTTAAGGTTGTGAATGGGGTAGTTGCTGAATATGTTTACGCCCTAGTCAGTCCTACTAGAATTGCAGAGAAGACACAATTCCTTGGAGCCTACACCAAACATCAGATTTGCAACCTTGTTGGAACCATCCTCTTGTCTAAGGGCAACGGTATTAAAACTTCTCAATTGAAAATCATTCTTACTTTGAAGTATTGTATTCTCTCTGTGTTGAAAATTTGACATTAAGGATAAGAAGAATTGATAAGGGTTTTCCCCATCTTGGGGTTTTTCCTTGGCTTGAGCCATATTCGTATGTTCTTTTGTCTTGGCTTATCTTCAACTTTTATTAATTATGTTCTTTCATTAGTTACACTTATGATTAATGAGATTGCTAATGGATTAATGGGAATTTAATGATGTAACTAACCTAAGCTAACAACATGTTAACTCAAAATTAACAGGAGATGCCACGTGGGAAAACAAGTAGAGTTTGCAAAGCACCTAGTTTTACGTTTCTTGGGGATAAGCAACATTTGAGAGGGGAGAAGCTGTAATATCCCTTCCTAAATAATTTTGTCAATAGTACCATAAATTTTCCATTTTGCTGATTTTGGGGGCCTAAGATAATTTTGGAGAGGAAACATAGGACAAGGGGGTCGAAATGTTTGCCTTGGTGGAATGTGGGGGCCACCTCCCCAACTAATATGCACTCCTTGAGGAGATAGAAATCGTATGGCCAAGTGAAGAGGTTTGAATTTCTTAGTGAGGGGCCCACATGGAGGAAATGAACATAAATTATAAATAAGAGAGAGGAAGCAACATTTGAGGCCTTTTGATAATTTTACAATTGAAGTGTTGCTCTAGTAGTTTAGCAGAGTTACATAGTGTTGTTCAACACAAGCGTTTCCTAAGGACGAAGCTCAACCTTTCTTTGATGGACTCTAAGTACCACCCTAGGAAGGATTATTCATAAGTTTTAGGAGTTGGATAGAGGGCCACACATGTGGTACGGTTTTTGGGCAGCTGAGACGCATTCAGGAGGCCACACAGAGAGTTGAGGAGGCAAAGCTGGAGTTGGGAGTTGTAGTGTTGTCGAAGTAATTTTTGGTCAATTCTAGGAAAAAGGAGGAAGATTTGCAAGGGTAGAATTCAACACACAACATCAAACTAATTTTTCGGAGGAGAAACTACATCATCCTACCCAAAAACTACGTAATCATTATGGAGGCACAATTGTGGGGTGGCTTGTGAAGGGATTTTGAGAGTTGGGTTTCTTGGGCTTGGTTTGGGGTGCAATTGAGAAGAATTTTCTAGCCATTTTGGGACATTCATTCCAACATCAGTCACAGTTCTAGTTTTTCTGCACTTAGAGGAGGTTCAAGCAATTTGGGGGCCATTTTTTTGAGCATCAAAACCAGGGGCAAACCCTTTCCGGGTTTTTTCCGGGTTTTTGACAAGGATTCCATGTCTAATTTATCGAATTTTTTGAGCGATTAGTGTTGAGATTTTTGAGTGTTGGGGTAGCATCGGGATGTACTCTAGCTCCCAAACTTTGTGGAGGGACTAGAGTACATGAGATCTCAAAAAACCCCGTAAAGGGATTTGAGAAATTCCATCCAGTTTAAGAGATAATTAATTAATTAATATTTTTAATTAAGGACCCTAAGTCTAACTTAGGAAAATTAAAAGATTAAAGGTAATTAATTTAAACATGTGATGGAAATGACTTAAGTCACACGAATCAGACTTTCTTTTAATCTTAGTCATCAATTCAGGATTAGATCATAGCTGTTGGTTTCTCAACGAGAAAAGTATAAAGGAAAGGCTTGGGGTCAGTTGGAGAACACACACGGAGGTAGAGCACTGAGACTAAGCTGGAATTCTAGGGCGTGGTTTGCTAAGAATTTCCAAAAGTGTTTTAGCTGCAGCGAGGGGTAGTATTCGCGAGAGGGATGATATGATCCCAAGCCAAGAGTTAGTAAGAGGTAAAGAAGCAGCAGTCAAAGAAGTGTAGAGGGAGCAGCAACTGCACAACGCAGAGGGCTCAATGCTACGCAGGTTCTATGCAAGCCCGTAAAGTGCGGTGCGAGGCGGCGAGGAAGCCATCGGGGGCTTATGCAGGCCCAACTACGGTGGTGCAAGGACAACATAACCTAGTTTGGGGTTATGCGAGCCTCTCCCCGAGCAACGCGAGAGGCACACGTAGGCTAGCGAGAGCTGACACAAAGGGCTTTAGAGCTGCGCTGGGGTTTCTGATGATAGAAAAGGGCTAAGTTCTGTAAATCTCGTTTGAGGGTGTGAATCAATCCAGTTTTTCGTCTATGAAACATAGGTATTGCTACAGATTTTTTCTTTGTCAGGTGAACCAATAAGGTGCCCAGATTTTCTATACTTAAAATCTACTTAATAATAAAAACCCTCCAGCAGCTAGAAGACTAGATTTCCCACATTGGGTTTTTTCGAGGACAGTTGTCTAGAAAATCTTGTGTGTCACTTTGTCTATAAGCATGTATTCAGTTTAGATCTGGATCTGTGTAGGCCGTTAAAGTGTTTACTTCGATGTTAATACTGAAAATTTCAGACTAATAACTTGTATAAGTAGGAGAATTAAATCGTGATCTAACATTAGGGTTTCTGTATAAGTAATATTCATAAATTTTCACAGTTAGGAGGGGGCTAATCAGGGTATCAACACAACCAACAGTTCAAAAATCACAAGGTTAGTGCAGATTTTTAGTGGGAAAATTCCAGAAACAGTTCGGCATTGATAAAACATCCACCTGAGGCTTGTAGCTTGCATTGTGAAAGCCAGGGTGCACATTTTTTTTATATTGTACTCCAACAATATCTTATAATAATATTTGCCCATTTTGGTGTGTTTGGAGCATTTCTATTTTATGGGTGTTTGCTGAAAAATATTTGTGTTGGGTTTATTGCATGTTTTTGTTATCACTATTAATTTTTCCATTAGGAACATTACACCTTGAGAGGCTTGATCAACATATCAAGTCATATTTGAAACAACAGTAAATTAATCCTTATAAATCGAAGGAAATTCTTTCAAGCACACATAAAGAGTCTAGGAGACACCTTCATTGAATGATAAAATGATAACATTCTTTGAGCATCTTTTGAGTTGACAGTAGAGTGCATTGATGATGACATTAATTGAGCATTCTTCAAGCCTTTGTTGAAACAACGATCACTCTTGAAGCATAGTTGAAGACCAACACTTGAAGAGTTGTTTTGTTGAAGCAATCACCCTTGGAGTATTGTTGAAGACCAACACTTAAAGACTTGTTTTGTTGGAGTAGTCATCCTTGGAGCATAGTTGAATATCAACACTAGAAGAAATGTTTTGTGATGCAGGGCTAGCCTGCAATACCCAGAATCTTTAATCTCTGTGCATATACAAATGCATCATCATAACCGCCCAATAAAACTTCAATCTAGGACAATTTTCACCCACTGGCAATCTCAACTATTATGCGGAAGCTTATCTTTCAATTCCTAGCAACTTCACAAGTTATCATTTGAATGCGGAAACATTTAAATCATATGTTTCAAAGCCATAAACCCAATAATTTAAACTCGTCATGGGATTAAATTTCAAGCTTCAATGTAATCTCAACACACTCAATACAACATCAGTCCCACACTTCGAATAGCATTGAAACTCACCTCACACATTCAACAACAAGCACACTATTCAACGCATTCTACCCATCGCTTCACATATGGGTTTTAATACTGGATTTTCAAATAAAAATTCCATAAAACAACTGCGCCTATGTATTAAAACTGAATCTGGAAATTACAAAACCCCATTCCATTGCGTTCAACTTCGTTCACACATTTCTTCAAACAATTTTCTGCTATGGCAATTACAAACTCAAATTTAAGCCACAACATACCTCTCAAGAATTCAGCAGCGCTCTCTCTAAAACATCGCAGACTCATACATTCAACGTGTTCATTTAATTTAGAAAATGATACTGCCCATACCTGCATTTAGATTCCAGCGCTGACTCAGATCATTTCCAGCGCGGACTTGGATCTTCGACTGCTGCTTCCAAACTAGATCTTAGATATTCGAATTGCCGCTTCAAACTGGCATTCGATTCCTCTAAATCTGAATTACACGGACCTTTAAGTTGATTCAACCCAATATTTTTAACGCTATTCTCTCATATGGGTATTCTTACTCTGCTAAAATCGACTTCAATTGTATTCACTCATCAACAACATATTTAATCGAGCAGAACATATAATTCAGTACATCCACAAAGCTCATAAATTGGCTTACTGCGTCCCTCGTACACCGTAAATTCATGTAAAATCAAGATTCAATATTGACTTCTTCAAATCGGATTTCAATAGCCTTTTGTGTAACGATTTCATAACATATATATTTCCAGAATTAAAACAAGAAGTGCGCCTCTTTCCATTACTTCAATTCACAGCTTGCCAGATTGTAATTCGTTTGCCAGACCAAGAATAAATTAACTGCGTTTTTTTCCATATTTTTTTTTTTTAACTGTAACGGATGTATCTTTATTTGAATTAGAAGAAGTTTGGACTTATGCCAATGCTGCCATTTTTACATTGCATCTGATTCTGTTCCATATTGCATGCTGCAGGAATCTCATGGATTACATAGATGAATAGAACTATCCCCATTAATGAGAATTTGACCTTTCCCCTACAGGTCAGACCCCTTATTTGCCAATAGGTCTCGCTTCACTATTCGATTTCGAGTATGTGGAAGCATTTGTAGGATTCAAAGTCGGAAAGGACATCCTTCAATCTGTTCGAGTTTTGTTGAGACTTACATTGATAAACCGGTTCTCCGAATTAAGTTTTTTTAATTAAGAGCTCCGAGTCTCCGAAAACTTGGATTTTTTTTGTCCCCCCTGTCTCTAGCGATTTGGCGAGGATTTAAGAAGACTTAAAATCTCGGATTGATTGTTAGATTTCTGCCCAATTCCCTCGGGAGAAGGTGTCCCTTTTTGACACCATTCGGATCATAGATGACCCCTCTCGCTCCGAGCGAGTCCCGGGGTTGCCTTTGGAGGCGCCATCAAAGAAAATCGTGGATATTTTTTTGTTTTTTTCCACCATTCTTGAAAGTACTCTTCGCTTTCTCTTATTCTCCGGATTGGATTCAATGGTTGTGGGATCGAGCGCAACCTCCGGGAGGAGGGGGAGAGAGTTCAACCATCTTTCTTCTTCAGAAGCGAGAATGGATCTCGTAGAATAGTATTGCTGCTGAGCAGCCTTCCAAAAGGAGGGATTTCGCTTTAGCGACTACAGACTAGAGGAGTTTGCTCTTTTCCATTGAAGATCGGGGCATTTCGGGCCAGCCAAATCTTCCAACAAGTGAATTTGGGGATAGCAATCCGCATTTTCCTCCAAAAGGATTTCGTTTGGGGATTTTGTGGGGGATAGCATTCATCCCTGTGCGTCAAAGAGATCAAAGCAACAGGTGTTGTACGAGGGAACAGTGATCCGGAACTCATGAAGAATAAGACTCCAAACTTTATTAACGAACTTGCAGCTCAAGAAGAGGTGCTTGGCGGTTTCTTCATCGTTTCCCGCACAACTCGCATCGATGAGGCCCAGCCGATGCCTCTTTTCATCGCATTGTCTCCGTTAGCAATTTATTGTGTGCCAATGTCCAAAAAAAAGAAGTTGACTTTTGGAAGAGCGAGGGGCTCCCAAACTTTCTTCCGTAAAATCTGGTTTCGTTGCTGATCTTTGTGGGAAGGAGAGCGTTATAGGCATGGGTCGGTGTATAAGTCCCTGAGCGCCCCCAACCCCAACTCGTCCTTCGACCATCCGCACACCGGAGCTGCGTCTTCCGGCAGCTCGTCGAGCGCTATCTTCTCGGTGGTGTAGGCGATCCGGAATGCCATGAAAGTCCCGACCCGGACCAAGCACCACGGTACTGTCCCACTTGGCAAGATCATACACGGTGTTAATTCCAGCAGCGTAGCAACCATTGTCTCGATTTCATCGATTTCATCGTTTGATGAGAGGGGGGCTCTGTCCATAATGCGATCTTGCCACGCTTTGATATGTTTGCCATTGCCTGGGAATTTTATAAACTCCGTCTTTGAAGAAATTTAAACTTTTATTACGGAGTTTCCAAACTCGTGATGCGTTAATTGTTGGAGAAGCTCTGTAGATTTCGAAGCGATACCGTGGGGGCGTACTTTGCTTTCAATGCTTCGACGACGGATGCTTAGGATTTTCATATAACTTCCAGAGGATTTTTTCCTCCCATTGCAAGATTGACCGTGGTCGGGTCCCTAATTTGCAGACCTCCTTCCGCATAGGGGCGTTTCACCCGTTCCCATTTCACAAGATGCATTTTGTGGGTGTTCCCTTTCCCACCTTGCCGGAGGAAGTCACGAATCGGTTTGGAGATGAGATCCGTTACCTACTTTGGTGCCGATAAGGAAGGCGGCTTGGTAAATTGGTAGTGCTGAAAGGACGGACTTAATCAAAATGACCTTGCCTCCGTAAGTGAGCCAATACCCTCCCGGCTTGATATCTTTGTCTTGATTTTGTCGATGACTTGCGACCACGTAGCTCTCTTATTGTAGCCATTAATGATAGGGAGTCCAAGGTATTTTATCATCTCCCATTGTGCTCGGCTATTGAAACCTAGAAGAGGCGAGAGATGTTTGAGAGCTCCTATTGATCGATATTCCATCCAAAGACTTCACTCTTCCTTTCATTTATGGAGGCTCCCGTGACCACTGCAGCAACTTTTCGTGACGACATCAAAGGCTATAGCAATTCTAGGAGAAGCTCCTCCTAATAGGAGAGAGTCATCTGCAAAAAGAGCATGGTTCGGGCGGGAGAAAGAGTGGAAGTTTTAAGACCCGGAAGAGTGCCCTCGCAATTTTTTTTTGCCGAGAGCTTTCTGCGAGAGTGTCTCGCCAACAATATGTAAAGGAAGGGAGAGAGGGGGGCATCCCCGCCTAAGGCCTCTCCCGGGCATGGAAAAAGGAGGTAGAGCGACCATTGACGAGGGGGGCAATCCAAGCGGAGTCGGTGCAGGGCTTTGATGAGAGCAACAAAGAGAGGGGAGAAGCCAAAGGCAAGAAGGAACTTTGTAAAGGAAGGCCCGGTTGACTCGATCAAAGGCGTTGGCCATGTCAAGTTTGATCAGCATTCCTTTTTCTTTTCGTTTCTGGCTTGAGTGAATGATCTCCTGGACTTGAATGACATTGTCCAGGATGTGCCTGCCTTCAATGAAGCCACCTTGGTTACTGGATATGAGTCTGTTTAGGAGAGGCTTGATCCTATTTGCAAGGAGCTTTGCCAGAATTTTATAAGAGGCGTTGCACAGCGATATAGGTCTAAATCTGGCAAAGGTTTCCGGATTAGATTCTTTTGGAATGAGGGCCAGGTATGTGGAGTTGGTACCTCCCCCTACCTTGGCTTTATTCCTGAATCCTTTGATCATCTTTAAGAGATCTGTTTTAATAATGTCCCAGCACATTTTGTAGAAATGAATGGTAAAACCATCGGGCCCAGGAGCCTTATCTGGGTCCATAGACCAGATCACTTGAATGACTTCTTCTTCCGTGAAGGGTCTGTTGAGTTCGGATTTGTCTTCCGGTCTGACCATAAGGGGAATATTGGAAAGGAAATCTGCCATGTCCTCCTCATTACCTTGGTTTCCAGCGGTGAAAAGCTGTCTATAGTGATTTACAGCTGCCTCTTTGATTTGGCTGTGCCCTTTGCAGATCTTCCCTTCTGCTGTTCTTATTTCAGAGATATGATTTCTACAGAGTCTAGCCCGATATTGGCGGTGGAAGAAGGTGGTGTTCCTGTCGCCAGCCTTCAACCACAAACTTCTAGATTTGATTCTCCAATACTCCTCTTCTAGCCGGAAGGATTGTGTTGACGGGAAAATTTGTCCGGCCAACAGTAGGGGATCTCCCCGGTAGAAAGTCCCAATTAGACCTTAAACCGTTTGGAGTAGGGATCCCGTCCGGGGTGTGGGTCCGGCTACCACTTAAGATGACTTCCCTTCGGTCTCAAAAGAACCTGTTTGAACCTGCGGACATACACTCGTTCACATGATACAGAATACAAGATTAATGTGTTAAACACGAATCAAACACTATGCGTAGCAAGATTATAGATAAAGCACGTACACCTCAAGAGATGTCATTAGCAACACATCTTTTGTGGGGTAATGCTTGTATGGTAGTCTGATCACAAAAGAAATAGTTCTTTATGATAAGATACCTCTCCACTTCCTGAAAGATGAAATGAAATGCTAACAATATAGTTCATTAACATTCATTAATAGAACAGATAATAAAATGAACATCATTGATACAACACGGATAGCCATGACGCATAAACGATGACATGAATAGTGCAGCTTCTTTAATCATAGGATATTCTGAAACTGTACAAGAAATACGCAAAGTGTTCATACAGCAAAACACATCATAACCATAGGGTATTTTAACAAGACTCTATATTCATATGCTCAAGTGTAGAATCTTTCAATACAATTGCATGTAGCTCTTGAGTTTTCCCAAAAAAGAAAAGCCTTTTACAAGTTCCCGAAGGAAGTATTTATAATGTCAAAACTGTCCGTTGGGTTCCCTTGACTGTTCGCCTTCTTGAATGTTGGGTTACCTTGCCACCCACTCATTCTGCGACCTGGGTAGGTGATGCGACCTGCGACCTAGGTAGGAGATGCGACCTGCGACCTGTCCTGTTGGTGCGACTTGCGACCTGGCTTTACTTGTTGCTCAGGACTTGCTGCTGCCGGGCCGTGAAATATTAAGGTCAGGGACGACAATCTGTTGCTCCTTCAGGAAATCCTGCCATGTCCTGTATTCTACTGCTATGGGGGCAACCAGAGGTACCTCCTCCTTCAGCCTATGCACACATTCCAAAGCGTTTGGTACTAAAGTCTCTCTTTTCTGTCCGATCTGATTTGAAAGCGATGCAAGCTTGGTATAAATCCGCGCTGGAGTGGCGATGAATTTACTAAGATGCTCTTGAGATGCCGAGGGTTCTGGATCAGCTGCGGCTTGCTTGATAGGTTGCAAAAACGATTGGATGTCCTGGTTTACTTGTTCCCATGTTTTCTCTTCTTCTAATGCCCCAAGTGATGGAATGTGATGCAACGTATGCATTGAGTCGATACCACTAATCAGGTGGTTGTACGAGGACATTACTTTGTCCAGGTCTTTGGACAATTTGTCTCCAGATTGCATCGCCATGCGGAGTTGAACCTTTGCATCTTGCGTGTGAATCCAGTCCCTCTTAGGCAAATTTTCAGGTGCCTGAGGGTGCTGTATTATCCAACCCATCATCCGGTCTAAAGCTTGTGAAGCCTCTCTAAGCTGCTCTTGTCTTTGCCTGGTTTCGATTCGTGCTCTTGCCAGAGGAGCGACTTTTTGTTTAATGGTGAACATTTCACCATATACCTGTCTCATAGTCACTTCCAACACCTCACACTCCTTGAAAATGGCAAGCGAGACTTCATTTGCTGGTAGAGCTTGGTTTCGAAGTTGCTGGACTTCTGCTTGCAGTTCTGCTTTCTCCTGCTTTGCTATATTTTCGCGTTGCTCAGCTGCGTGCAGTCTGTTTTGTAGAGATACTATTTCTCTACTCATTCGGGTTACATTCTCTTCCGTAGCTGCAGCGAAAGCGGTACCTGCTGATGCTATCATTACCGGATTAGTCCTGGTATCCAAAACTATATCCTTGCCTGTTGACACTGCGGATGAGGCAGAGGGACTTTGTGCCAGTGACCTCCTCTTCTCCTGCCGGATTTTGAATGAAAACTGATCAAATGTGAGCCTAGTCAAGTCAAACACATCTTCTTCCTGTACATGGGGCGATCTGACATCAGAGAGTTTTGTACGGCCCAGAGGTATATCGAGAGGGGTTACCTCAAGGTCGTCCAGCATGTCATCCTCCCTTTCCTCTGTGTTCTTTTCTTCTTCTTCCTTCCTCCGCCGTTCATCTTCTGCTGCTGCTTCTATCTCGGCCCTCTTCTTCTGTTCAGCTGCAGCCGCCTGTTCGGCTTTCTCTTGGCGTTCAGCCTCTGCCTTAAGTGCTCGTTCCGCTGCGGCTTGTGCCTCCTTGTCCTCCTTTTCTTTCCTGGCTTCTTTGGCCAGCTTCTTCTTTTGTGTTGCTGTTGCACTCTTTTGGCGCGCCTCCTCATCTTCTTTTAGCTTTTTCTCCCTTTCTTGCTGGGCTTTTGCCTCTGCTTCCTTTTGTTTGATGGATGGAATTGGCCCTGTGTTGGTTCGAGATTTCTTAAGTACGGATGAAGAGGCACCTCCTAACTGACGTCTTCTGTCTTCTAAGCTCTGATCATCTGGGTCTTCCTGAACCACGTTAATTTCCGGAGCGAGTTGTCTTTCGGCATTATACCAGTTCCTTCTCTCATCTTCTGCCGGGCGCTCAAGGTGCTGATAAGTCCACCTGAAATTGGCCCTCCGGCAGTGTTCAGGAACTATTCTCTCTGGGTCATATGTTCTGTTTTCAAGCGCCCCAAAGTGATAACCTCTCATTGCTTCTGCTTCTACTGTTACTTCCCTGAAGTCTTTAACTGTGAATGCACCAATGGTGAGGGGTAACGTGGGCCACGGCTTCTTTTTTCCTCTAGACAAGATGTTGGAGAATCCGTGTGACATTTGAAAGCATACTTCCTGGATAAGCATTTTGTCTGTGACGAAGTGCGGCATAGCATGTGGCGCCTTGTAAGTTCCAAAACTCGGATGAAGGTGTATCCTGGGAAAGGGAACCAGTGTCCCACTTTAACTAGAGTTTCCTTGGCCCGCCACGACATGCAAGGGGCGTCTTGGCCAAATAAATGTCTGTACAGAGAGGGAATAAATATTTGGGAAATCTGGTCTATATCCTGCTTGTATTTGGACTCACAAAATACCTTGAGTTGCAGATGAATTGCGCGTGATTGCTCGGGGTCCCAGTTGTGCGGCCATCCATCAAACTCTACTCGGGCGCAGACAGCGTCTAGTAGGTAAGAGGCCATGTAAAATTCTGCGGGCATTCCTTCCTCCGGGGCCAATGTCGAGTTCAAGTTGGTCTGCATTGACGTCATCAGTATGCCGGCCCAGTTGAAACGAGTGCCCTGTGTTGTCACATACTCCATGATAGTAGCCCAACTGCCGCTGAAGGTGGAGCAATCTGGGCACCCGTAAAGTCTGCAAAGCATGGCGGCAACCAATTTGTAAACCTTTCTCAGGCTCGCCACTAGGTACTCTTGGTCTTTCTTGACTTTGAACTTCTCGGGCTCCTCCCACCATTGCCTAATAGTATCAACTACTGGAACGGCGTGAGTAACAGCCCATTCTGGAGAGAAATGCTCATTTGGGCGAGGCAGTGAGTAATAAATGTGTGCATCCGAGCCTACCAGTGTAGCGAAAGCTCTGCCTTGGTGATCCCTGATCACAAACTTCTCGGGGTCTGTCTTTTGTATGATCCAGTCTATGATCTCTGGACATGGGAATATGGCTGGGTGCGCCCCTGCCAGATGTAGTTTGGACCTCTTTACCGCCAAGTATACTTCCCGGTCTGGGAGATCTTCTCGAAATTCTTCTTCCGGTGTGAAGAACTCATGATAAATATGGTACCATCTCATGCTGTCGTCTTTTGAAAAAGTGCATAGTGTATCTCGAAATATTGGGGGTGGGGACACCACCTCCAGCTCATCAATCTGTTCCACTTTTTTCTTGTCCTTCCTCCGAGATAGCGGGGGCGCCATATCACTAGAATCTGAGAGCACAGGTATGCACTCTATGTCGTCTTGAGTTTCACCTGTCAAATTCAGAAAGGAGTCCCACGATAATAACGACATCGTGATAAGAACGAGTTACAATTTAGTGATGAAATCTAGCTGTGTTAATGCAAAACTGGACTACTGAGTCGCTGGGTCACGGATCGCAAAAACAGGGTCCGGGCGCGACCTTGCGACCTCGCGACCAGGTCGCTGGGTCGCTAGGTCGCAGATCCTCGGAACAGTGGAAAATGCGACTTAGCGACCTCGCGACCAGGTCGCTGGGTCGCAAAGTCGCAAATTCCAACAAGTGGAGAGAGTGCGACTTTGCGACCTCGCGACTAGGTCGCTGGGTCGCAAGTCGCAAACTAGCTTGCCGGGGGGGTTTTCGCGCGCGCGGCCTTGAGCTCTTTTTCTCCCTTCTGGTTGGAATTTACAAGATGGCTGGGTCCAGGGGGAGCTATGGCATGGTTTCAAAAGCAAGGGATGGTGCCATAAAGGTGAATCAAGAAAAGCAGTGAGGTTTGGGCAATTCATGCAGCAAATAAACTCACAAAACCCTAAAAAACATCTAAGCTCAGACAAAAAACCATTTAAAGGCCTAAGGAGAGATGGGTTTAGTAAGAAAAGCATTAAAACGGAAACAGCAGAAAGAAATGGCAACTTACCCGGGAAAAACGCGTCAGTTGAGCTGTCAGAGGCGTTTTCTTACAAATCGCTGAATGTACAAAATGCGACCTGCGACCTCCCTTTTATAGAAAGTCGCACGTGCGAGCAATAAATGCAGGTCGCTGGGTCGCGGATTTGTCAAATTTTGAGTTTTGCGACCTTGCGACCTGGCGACCTGGCGACCTGGTCGCTGGGTCGCAAGGTCGCTAAGTCGCGCTTTTCTGAAAACGACAAAATTGCGACCTGGCGACCTGGCGACCTGGCGACCTGAGGTCGCTAGGTCGCAAGGTCGCATTTTTCATCAGTTTAGGGGTTCTGCGACCTGGCGACCTGGCGACCTGAGGTCGCGGGGTCGCTAGGTCGCTAGGTCGCAGTTTTCATGAATTGTTTACTTTTGCGACTTAGTGACTTAGCAATTTCTCTTTGTTTCTGAGGGGCTCCGAAAATTTGAAATGGTGGTCAAAATTTTGGAGGGTGTTGTAGGTACTGCAACAAATGGCGATTCACTGGACGAACTCAGAGTCTCTGCTGATGGTTAGTCTTTGCGGTGGGAGGGAGGGGCTTATGCTAACTGTCCTCTTTTACCTTGTGGTTGCCATTTCCTAGCCTTCGGCATCTAGCTGGGTTGCTCAACCTGTTGGTCTGGTTGGGCGCCATTCAAACAAATTCTTTCTTCAGGTCTCCGGACTGGAAGGGTTGGAGAACTCCAGGTGACCACAGGGTCTGGTACGATTATTTTGTCCTCATCGTGTTGCTCCGCTGCCAGCGAACCTCTCGGTCCCGGCGGAGTCACTGCCTAGGAATCGTGAACGTTGCTCCGCTGCCAGCGAGCCTGGTCAGTACCCCGGCGGAGTCGTTACATCACCCCTCTGCGCAGGAAGCCTTTCTCAATCCTTTACCCTTATTTGTGTGCTATTGCACTTATTTTGAATGTGCCTGAGGCACTTATTTAGATGTGCTTATGGCACTTATTTGAAATGGCAATTTAGCCTGGGCGGATGAGGGATCCCGACTTATTTTGCTTGCAAAGAGGTTGTTCCTGGTCTGGTATGAGGACTTTGGTTTTTTCCAGATGCCCTATCGTAGCATAGAGTATCTCTCTTCCCTTCTGGTCTGGTTACCATTTACACTGCATTTTCTTTTGTGGACACCCTCTCAGACTGGCGAGGTAAGTTCTCTTGCTTGATGACTTGTGCTTGGTAATGTGCTACCTTTAGGTGTGGAGGACAAACAAACTTTCGCCGCCTTTGAGTTTATCGGGAAAGGCTTTCCATCAGCGGAGAACCTGCTGCAGTATGCCAATCTGCGTAGCTCTAACAAATCCTTCCTTAGGTTTTTATTCCATTTTATTTATATATATATATATATATATATATATATATATTTATTTATTTATTTATTTTTTTTATTTTTTTTTTATTTTTTTTATTTTTTTAACAAATAAAAGACAAGGAACTATGGTACAAAACCAGACAGCCCTCGAAGGGCTGTTAAGTGAAATAGTGTTTGAGGTCATGCCCGTTTACCGGGAGGACCTCGACTCGTCCATCAAGGGTTTGTAATATGAATGTGTGTGATCCTATCTTTTCATTAATTTGGAACGGGCCTGTCCAAAGTGCTTGGAACTTAGCATGCTTCCCCTTTTCCTCATGGGCTTTATCCCACTTAAGGACCAGGTCTCCTATTTCAAAAATTTTATTTCCCGCGGACTTTTTATCAAACCATCTTTTGATTCGGCTCTGATGGATGGCAAACTTTTCCTGGGTCTTTTGCCTTTCTTCCTCCAATTTCAGCAAGGTGTCGATTCGGTTCTGCAAGGTGGGACACGGGGTGCCATGACATTCTTGGGACAGTTGGAGGGCCGAGAGAGATAGATGAGAAGGTAGAACAACTTCTTTTCCATACACGAGGAAAAATGGGGAGGTGCCTAAAGAGGAATTGGGAGTAATACGGTCAGCCCACAGTGCATTGTGAAGGGCATTGTGCCAGTTGCGTTGGTGGGATAGAAGAGTCTTCTTAATAATCCGGATAAGGTTCTTGTTAGTGGACTCAGCTAATCCATTTCCCTGGGGATAGTAGTTTGTAGAATGTTTCAAAATAATTCCATTTTCCAGCGCAAAATCATATAACTTAAAAGATGAGAAATAAGTCGCATTATCAAAAACTAAAGAAGTCGGAACGCCAAACCTGGTCATGATGGAATGCGTGAGGAATTCTATTACCTCTTGATCGTTGATTCGGCGTAACGGTGTTGCCTCGACCCACCTAGTGAAGTAATCAGTGGCCGTAAGGATATACCGATGTTGTTTAGAAGAGTGAGGTAAGATTTCCCCAATTACGTCCAAACCCCATTGTTGGAAAGGTTCTTCTACTGCTACTGAGAGTAGTGGTGCGGCTGGCCGTGCTTCTCGGTTGGCGAACTTCTGGCACTGAATGTATTTCCGAACATACGCATGCGCGTCTCTGAAAAGAGTAGACCAATAGTATCCTGCACGCATTATATTATGGGCAGTGGTATCTCCGGAAAAATGACCTCCAGCTGGTCCGTCATGCAACTCAGTTAAGATTTTCTGTGCTTCGTCAGTTTCCAAGCAGCGTAACAGGACCCCATCATGGTGTTTCTTGAACAACTTACCCTGGATCAGTTGGTGAGATGCGGCTTTTAGTCTTATTGCGCGTTTCTGTCGGGCAGTAAGAGCAGGGTCCATCGTGCCTTGGGCCAGATATCTCGAAATGTCAGAATACCCAGAAAGGCTATTTTGCTGGGGCACATGGTCGCTCTGATACATGTCGATCTCTTGTTCCCAACATTCCTCCTCAATCTCACGAGCACTTGCAGCTTCTGCGGCCATTTGACATAAACCCTGTCCTTTAACGGTATGTGCTGGTCTAAACTCTAAATCGTATTCTTGTAAACATGCCATCCAGTTGCCTCGCCTTTCGCCTAGTTCTTGCTGTATGAAAAGTGAGCGGACTGCTGGGTGCGGTACAAAAACCGTGACGTGATTTTTCAAGATATAGGGCCTAAAATGTTTTACGGCCTTGTAAACCGCATAGGCTTGCTTGTCAATTTCCGGATAGTTTAATTCAGCTCCCTGTAGACCGGTGCTCATAAAAGAAATGGGCCGTTCATCGTTGTTATTATCTTTCTGCGTGAGGACGGCCGCAAGCGAGGAGTCTGAAGCGAAAGTGTATAGGATGAAACCTTTATCAAAATCTGGACTTTGGAGGGAAGGAGTTTCAGCTATAGCCTTTTTGATCTTATCGAAAGCCTCTTTCTCTGGGGGATTCCATTGGAATACAACATTCTTTTTAATCATTCCCTGCAGTGGTCTGACTATCTGCGCGAAATCTGAAATGAATTTACGGACAAAATTAATCTTCCCCAGGAAGGATTGCATCGCTTTCTTGTTGCTTGGGGGCAGAATCTGAGCGATGGATTTAGCCCATTCCGGATCAACTACAATGCCCTGTTTAGTGATAATGTGGCCTAGCAAGTTTCCTTCTGCCACAGCGAAAACACTCTTTTTAGGATTGAGCGATATTCCGTACCTCCTGCACCTCTCGAAGATTTGCTTGAGGTGGCGTAAATGATCGCCCCTGCGTTTTGAAAATACAGTAACATCGTCCAAATAAACCACCACGCTTTGCCCTATTAAACCGCGGAAGGCTATGTCCATGGCTCGTTGGAAAGTTTCCCCTGCATTGATCAATCCAAAGGGCATGCGTCTGAAAGCGAAGGTTCCCCATTTTGTCCGGAATGTGGTTTTCAGTCTGTCCGGTTCAGCTACCAGCACCTGGTTATAGCCGGAGAAACCATCCAATAGGGAGAACATCTCAGATTCAGACACAGCTTGTAATATCTGTTCCATGGGGGGCACCGGGTAGTTGTCTTTGTTTGAGGACCGATTCAGATTGCGGAAATCTACACACAAGCGGATCTCACCAGACTTCTTTCGCACAGGTACCAGATTCGACACCCACGTGGAGTGACGAACTTTGAAAATAATGCGCGCATCCAAGAGCTTCTTAAGTTCTTTTAGAATCATTGGCTGCAAAGCTGGATGCACTTTTCTGAGTTTCTGTTGGAAGGGTTTAACGCCTTCCCTCATGGGTATTACATGCTGAATGATACGAGTATCGTATGTACGTAGATCTTCATATGTCCAAGCAAATACATCACGATACTTCCGGAATAACTGGGTGAAAGCCCGTGCCTCTTCATCACTCCAGTCTTTGCCAAGGTTAACGAACTTAGGGTTCTCATCTGACCCCAAGTTTACTTGCCGATGTGCCAATATAGAACTTTGCACTTTGGTGTTCGGAGGCCTGCGGAATCGGTTTTGCAGATCAAACATCTTTTCTAGTGATACCACCCCCTTGGGCATAATGTTATCTTTGCGTTCATCATTCTTTTTCTGTAACGCATGCTCATGTTCTTCCTCATCTATCGCCGCGTCCTTGAACACTTCAGTATTGCACATAAAGTCAAAAATTTGTTGATCATCGTTAAAAACGCGTAAATTAGAAATATTGTCTGGCACAGAGGGCCTATATACAATTTCAATAGAAAAACCGTCCCTCAAAGGGGTGAATCTAGCAGCAGCATTGGCCAGAGTATCTGCTGCTGCATTGTGCATCCTAAGGACAGATTTAATTCCAAATGCATCGAAACCAGAAATCAATCGCCATACCTCTTGTTGATACGCCTTTAAATGCGGAGATAAACAGTGAATAGTGTTGCGTACCTGGCGGGTGATAATCTCGGAATCTCCAATTACCTGCAAACATTTTACCTTCAAATCCAGTGCTTTTTTGAGTCCGAGGATTAACGCCTTGTACTCAGCAGAATTGTTGGTGCACTGGAACTCTAGCCGGCATGAGATTAAGTATTTATTTTTGCGCGGGTCAAGCAATATGCAACCAGCACCGACTCCATCATGGGTCTTGGAACCGTCATAATACAAGGTCCACATGTCACTTTCCGGCTCCTTCGGGGTACTAGGTTTTGGAGGGGTCCCTGCTGGTGGTAAGTCAGGGATAACTTGTTTTTCTGTGACAAAGGCTAATTCAGATTGAACCTCGGGGCCTATAGGAGATTGCGGGGGTTGGTAGCATCCAAATATTTCTTCCAGAAAGCACATGCCGAGTTCTTCTTGTGCAAAGCTGATGGGTTCATTAACGGCATCCAGATCAGTGACTGTGTGTTTCATATAGGGTTCACTCTCTACTCTGATCTGATTATTCCGCCCCTTGTAAGGAAGCCATAAGTGGGACCAATCGGTGGCGAAGTAGCCTTGTAATTTGCTGGACCAATCTCTACTGAGAAATAGGCCGTATGCTTCCGGGATATCGACAACCACAATGTCAATGCACTGATGGACCCTAGAGTCTGATGACAAGCTGATGATGACATTGTTCAATTCCCCTATGGCGGGTACTTGTGATCTATCGAGTTGTATAATTTTTGCATCAGTCTTCTCCGGGCGAATGTTAAGTTTCTTACAGACAGATAAAGGCATGACGTTTGTAGAGGCACCGGAGTCGACTAGACAGTTGTGGACATTGAAGTTGAAAATCTCGAAGGACAAAAGGAAAGGGGGTGTGGATCCTCTAGAGTTTGTATTGATGGTGTTTACTATGGATTGTACATCTGGTCCGGCTTGCGCAGACGTGTTGCTCACAGTCTTCGTAGCTGAAGTATTTGCGAAAGGCTTAGGAATGAGCTCCTTTTGATTAGTAATGCGGGCCAACTCATAGAGAGAAATGTTTGCTCTTGTTTTCTTCATATCTTCAACAATGTTATAGCTGGGCTCTGGTTGAGGGCTAGGCTCGGCGGAAGTCTTAGAGGATTCTGTCGAAAGTTTTCTCTTTTGACTCGCTCGGGTAGTGTTGTTGGGAAGTTTTTCCGGGACAGATTGTTTTCCGTTCCCTGGGGGCAGGATTTTCCTTAGGAAAGCCCTTTTCTTGTCTTCATAAGACTTCGGGAACATGTCCTTTGCTTCTGAGGCTATAATTCCGCACGGGATGATCCTTGGGAGCATCTGCCATGTAAATATCGATAGGGGTAAGGTTTTCTCCACCTCGGATTATGTCAAAAGCAAGGATAGAGGATCCTGGTTCTTCATTTGAGGGCGGATCTTCATCGTGATCTGAAACCTCATCCTCCGTCACATCCCCTGGAGTTTGATCATCTAAAAGCTAATTAACTACTGCTGTCATGCTGCCAATCCATTGAGGGCATGTTTTCTCGGAATGGGCAGCTTGGTGGAAAGAACAGAAATTATCTTTCCCTATCTCTTCCACATTGAGAGCAGTATTTGTGTTGGACGGAGGTCTGTTAGTATTGAGATTACTTTTTCTGAAAAAAGGTTTGGGTGGTCTACTACTAGTTGTGGCTTCTGCGCCCTTTCTCCTGAGGTCGGTGACTTCATTTGTTAAATGCTTGAGCGTTTTGGCCATGCTTTCAAAATCAAAAGCATCTCTATCCCTATCAGTAGTCTTAGGAGTGGAGGACTGACCTCTTTTTGTGTTAGGCTTGTGATCATCTCTCCCTTCATGATCGATGGCTCCTATCGAAAGCATGTCTTTTTCCACAGCGAGAGCAACCTCATAATTAGCCGTAAGGTTAGCGCGGGCTTCACGTTTCACGAAAACTGCAATATCTCTAGGTAGGGCTTTGGTGTAGTAGTCAATGGTGATTGAGTCATCCAACGCTAAGTTTGGAGGAAATTTCTGCAGTATGGTAGCAAAGCGTTGGTTAAAGTCCTTAACCTTTTCCTTTTTATGACACTTGATGGTGCTCAGTTCAGTTAGAAGCATGGAAGGAGTTTTATCTTCTGAAAACTTATGCAGGAAAGTACGGCGGAATTGTTCCCATGAAGTGATGGAGGCACTGGGGAGAGAGCGGTACCAAGTGGCTGCCTTGTTTTCGAGGGTATGGGGAAACAGTCGACATGCGACATCATCGGACTGGACTCTCATGATTTGCAGAGACAAATAGAAGCTGCTGATATGATCTTCAGCTAAGGTGCCCTTCTCAGGGTCGAACTTAGGGAGATGTTTCTCTGGATGTCTAGGCAGATCTTGGAGCGGGCCTAAAAGGTTTAACGGGGATTGAGCCATCCAGGCCAGGGGTTGCACTCTTCTCGCCCGCTGGTGTTGCCTAAACTGATGTTCAGATTCAGCTTCCGAACCTGAGACCGATGCTTCTGACTCGTGACGGGAGTGTTCGTCTTGGTGTCTCCCACGGTGCAGAAAATCTCTAAGATATCCCAAGTTGTTTACAGGAGGCCTTACTGGGTTTGGGTGGCGGTTGCGAGCTTGGTTTCCTTGGCCTCGGCCTCTATCTCCTCTACCTTCGGCCCCTCGGCCTCTATTCCTATCTCCTTCATTTCTACGAGCCCTATTCCCCCCGTCTATATTTCCTCGGCCTCTGCCTCCCTCACCATCCCCGGGTGGGGGGTGTGCCTAGTTGTTGTTTTGTCGAGTCTGGTTAGGCTGGGAGTCGGGGAAAGGCTCGGTGTCAGCAAACTCTTCGCCCTCTTGGAGGATAGGATCATTTTCTTCAACGGCATTTGCGAGGTCTTCCAACATGAGATTTACGAGCTCGGGTATGGTACTAGCGATGGCACCGTTACGGGTGATGTTCTCGGGCGGAGTTCTAGTATGGGCAAGGTATTCCATGATTGGAGTGTACCGTAAATGGTTGATAATATCTCGAGCAGCTGGGCGCAAGGCTCTCAGCTGCTCCCTAGTGATTTCATAATATCGAAGCTCCCTCCCTGGAATATCTTCTAGAGGAGGAGGGATAGTTTCATTGTTTATGACCTCCCCTTGGGGAGTTTGTGATGGGATGTTTGTTGTGTGCTGGGAGGCTGCCATCGGCCCTCCTTCTAGCGCCAATTCTGTTGACGGGAAAATTTGTCCGGCCAACAGTAGGGGATCTCCCCGGTAGAAAGTCCCAATTAGACCTTAAACCGTGTGGAGTAGGGATCCCGTCCGGGGTGTGGGTCCGGCTACCACTTAAGATGACTTCCCTTCGGTCTCAAAAGAACCTGTTTGAACCTGCGGACATACACTCGTTCACATGATACAGAATACAATATTAATGTGTTAAACACGAATCAAACACTATGCGTAGCAAGATTATAGATAAAGCACGTACACCTCAAGAGATGTCATTAGCAACACATCTTTTGTGGGGTAATGCTTGTACGGTAGTCTGATCACAAAAGAAATAGTTCTTTATGATAAGATACCTCTCCACTTCCTGAAAGATGAAACGAAATGCTAACAATATAGTTCATTAACATTCATTAATAGAACAGATAATAAAATGAACATCATTGATACAACACGGATAGCCATGATGCATAAACGATGACATGAATAGTGCAGCTTCTTTAATCATAGGATATTCTGAAACTGTACAATAAATACGCAAAGTGTTCATACAGCAAAACACATCATAACCATAGGGTATTTTAACAAGACTCTATATTCATATGCTCAAGTGTAGAATCTTTCAATACAATTGCATGTAGCTCTTGAGTTTTCCCAAAAAAGAAAAGCCTTTTACAAGTTCCCGAAGGAAGTATTTATAATGTCAAAACTGTCCGTTGGGTTCCCTTGACTGTTCGCCTTCTTGACCGTTGGGTTACCTTGCGACCCACTCATTCTGCGACCTGGGTAGGTGATGCGACCTGCGACCTAGGTAGGAGATGCGACCTGCGACCTGTCCTGTTGGTGCGACTTGCGACCTGGCTTTACTTGTTGCTCAGGACTTGCTGTTGCCGGGCCGTGAAATATTAAGGTCAGGGACGACAATCTGTTGCTCCTTTAGGAAATCCTGCCATGTCCTGTATTCTGCTGCTATGGGGGCAACCAGAGGTACCTCCTCCTTCAGCCTATGCACACATTCCAAAGCGTTTGGTACTAAAGTCTCTCTTTTCTGTCCGATCTGATTTGAAAGCGATGCAAGCTTGGTATAAATCCGCGCTGGAGTGGCGATGAATTTACTAAGATGCTCTTGAGATGCCGAGGGTTCTGGATCAGCTGCGGCTTCCTTGATAGGTTGCAAAAATGATTGGATGTCCTGGTCTACTTGTTCCCAGGTTTTCTCTTCTTCTAATGCCCCAAGTGATGTAATGTGATGCAACGTATGCATTGAGTCGATACCACTAATCAGGTGGTTGTACGAGGACATTACTTTGTCCAGGTCTTTGGACAATTTGTCTCCAGATTGCATTGCCATGTGGAGTTGAACCTTTGCATCTTGCGTGTGAATCCAGTCCCTCTTAGGCAAATTTTCAGGTGCCTGAGGGTGCTGTATTATCCAACCCATCATCCGGTCTAAAGCCTGTGAAACCTCTCTGAGCTGCTCTTGTCTTTGCCTGGTTTCGGTTCGTGCTCTTGCCAGAGGAGCGACTGTTTGTTTAATGGTGAACATTTCACCATATACCTGTCTCATAGTCACTTCCAACACCTCACACTCCTTGAAAATGGCAAGCGAGACTTCATTTGCTGGTAGAGCTTGGTTTCGAAGTTGCTGGACTTCTGCTTGCAGTTTTGCTTTCTCCTGCTCTGCTATCTTTTCGCGTTGCTCAGCTGCGTGCAGTCTGTTTTGTAGAGATACTATTTCTCTACTCATTCAGGTTACATTCTCTTCCGTAGCTGCAGCGAAAGCGATACCTGCTGATGCTATCATTACCGGATTAGTCCTGGTATCCAAAACTATATCCTTGCCTGTTGACACTGCGGATGAGGCAGAGGGACTGTGTGCCAGTGACCTCCTCTTCTCTTGCCGGATTTTGAATGAAAACTGATCAAATGTGAGCCTAGTCAAGTCAAACACATCTTCTTCCTGTACATGGGGCGATCTGACATCAGAGAGTTTTGTACGGCCCAGAGGTATATCGAGAGGGGTTACCTCAAGGTCGTCCAGCATGTCATCCTCCCTTTCCTCTGTGTTCTTTTCTTCTTCTTCCTTCCTCCGTCGTTCAGCTTCTGCTGCTGCTTCTATTTCGGCCCTCTTCTTCTGTTCAGCTGCAGCAGCCTGTTCGGCTTTCTTTTGGCGTTCAGCCTCTGCCTTGTCCAGCTCTGCCTTAAGTGCCCGTTCTGCTGCGGCTTGTGCCTCCTTGTCCTCCTTTTCTTTCCTGGCCTCTTTGGCCAGCTTCTTCTTTTGTGTTGCTGTTGCACTCTTTTGGCACGCCTCCTCATCTTCTTTTAGCTTTTTCTCCCTTTCTTGCTGGGCTTTTGCCTCTGCTTCCTTTTGTTTGATGGATGGAATTGGCCCTATGTTGGTTCGAGATTTCTTGAGTACGGATGAAGAGGCACCTCCTAACTGGCGTCTTCTGTCTTCTAAGCTCTGATCATCTGGGTCTTCCTGAACCACGTCAATTTCTGGAGCGAGTTGTCTTTCGGCATTATACCAGTTCCTTCTCTCATCTTCCGCCGGGCGCTCAAGGTGCTGATAAGTCCACCTGAAATTGGCCCTCCGGCAGTGTTTAGGAACTATTTTCTCTGGGTCGTATGTTCTGTGTTCAAGCGCCCCGAGGTGATACCCTCTCATTGCTTCTGCTTCTGCTGTTACTTCCCTGAAGTCTTTAACTGTGAATGCACCAATGGTGAGGGGTAACGTGGGCCACGGCTTCTTTTTTCCTTTAGAGAGGATGCTGGAGAATCCGTGTGACATTTGAAAGCATACCTCCTGAATAAGCATTTTGTCTGTCACGAAGTGAGGCATAGCATGTGGCGCCATGTAAGTTCCAAAGACTCGGATGAAGGTGTATCCAGGGAAAGGGAACCAGTGCGCCACTTTCACTAGAGTCTCCTTGGCCCGCGACGACATGCAAGGGGCGTCTTGGCCAAATAAATGTCTGTACAGAGAGGGAATAAATATTTGGGAAATCTGATCCATATCCTGTTTGTATTTGGACTCCCAAAATACCTTGAGTTGTAGATGAATTGCGCGCGACTGCTCGGAGTCCCAGTTGTGCGCCCATCCCTCAAAATCTATTCGGGCGCAAACCGCGTCTAGTAGGTAAGAGGCCATGTAAAATTCGGCAGGCATTCCTTCTTCCGGGGCCAATGCCGAGTTCAAGTTGGTCTGCATCGACGTCATCAGTATGCCGGCCCAGTTGAAACGGGTGCCATGTGTTGTCACATACTCCATGATAGTAGCCCAACTGCCGCTGAAGGTGGAGCAGTCTGGGCGCCCGTAAAGTCTGCAGAGCATGGCTGCAACCAACTTGTAAACCTTCCTCAGGCTTGCCACTGGGTACTCTTGGTCTTTCTTGACCTTGAACTTCTCGGGCTCCTCCCACCGGGCAGCAGGCAGGCATCCTTCCGGGCAGCGTGACCACGGCTATTCAGAGGAAATTCTGTTTGGTGACCGTGTTGGCTAAATGTCTTCTCAGAGCCTACGGTGTAGTTTATCTCCCTATGATACTGATCACAAACTCACCAGGAATTCTGTCTTTTGTATGATCCAGTCTATGATCTCTGGACATGGGAATATGGCTGGGTGCGCCCCTGCCAGATGTAGTTTGGACCTCTTTACCGCCAAGTATACTTCCCGGTCTGGGAGATCTTCTCGAAATTCTTCTTCCGGTGTGAAGAACTCATGATAAATATGGTACCATCTCATGCTGTCGTCTTTTGAAAAAGTGCATAGTGTATCTCGAAATATTGGGGGTGGGGACACCACCTCCAGCTCATCAATCTGTTCCACTTTTTTCTTGTCCTTCCTCCGAGATAGCGGGGGCGCCATATCACTAGAATCTGAGAGCACAGGTATGCACTCTATGTCGTCTTGAGTTTCACCTGTCAAATTCAGAAAGGAGTCCCACGATAATAACGACATCGTGATAAGAACGAGTTACAATTTAGTGATGAAATCTAGCTGTGTTAATGCAAAACTGGACTACTGAGTCGCTGGGTCACGGATCGCAAAAACAGGGTCCGGGCGCGACCTTGCGACCTCGCGACCAGGTCGCTGGGTCGCTAGGTCGCAGATCCTCGGAACAGTGGAAAATGCGACTTAGCGACCTCGCGACCAGGTCGCTGGGTCGCAAAGTCGCAAATTCCAACAAGTGGAGAGAGTGCGACTTTGCGACCTCGCGACTAGGTCGTTGGGTCGCAGGTCGCAAACTAGCTTGCCGGGGGGGTTTTCGCGCGCGCAACCTTGAGCTCTTTTTCTCCCTTCTGGTTGGAATTTACAAGATGGCTGGGTCCAAGGGGAGCTATGGCATGGTTTCAAAAGCAAGGGATGGTGCCATAAAGGTGAATCAAGAAAAGCAGTGAGGTTTGGGCAATTCATGCAGCAAATAAACTCACAAAACCCTAAAAAACATCTAAGCTCAGACAAAAAACCATTTAAAGGCCTAAGGAGAGATGGGTTTAGTAAGAAAAGCATTAAAACGGAAACAGCAGAAAGAAATGGCAACTTACCCGGGAAAAACGCGTCAGTTGAGCTGTCAGAGGCGTTTTCTTACAAATCGCTGAATGTACAAAATGCGACCTGCGACCTCCCTTTTATAGAAAGTCGCACGTGCGAGCAATAAATGCAGGTCGCTGGGTCGCGGATTTGTCAAATTTTGAGTTTTGCGACCTTGCGACCTGGCGACCTGGCGACACAGTCGGCAGGTCCTGGAGTCATGAAAATCCTTGATTCACAGAAAATACAAAATTAACGACTGTGACTGAGTCAGCCTAGGTATAAGGTCTGACCCTTTCATCAGTTCCCAGGGGATCTGCGGCCTGGAGACACAGCTGACACAGTGTGAGTGCTCAGAATGCTTACTCAGTTTCATGAATTGTTTACTTTTGCGACTTAGTGACTTAGCAATTTCTCTTTGTTTCTAAGGGGCTCCGAAAATTTGAAATGGTGGTCAAAATTTTGGAGGGTGTTGTAGAGACTGCAACAGATTGGAAGGTCGAACATTGGATTTTGACTTCTTTATCCAGCAATGCTGCAGTGACATCTCTTTTTTCCATATCAGTTTGCAGCTCCTCAAGGGTCTGCACAATTTCTTTTCGGAGACTAGTAGGATTTGGGGCAGGTTTTTTGATCCACTCCTTCAGTGCATACTTTGTAGCTTTGAGTTTTTGCTCCCACACATAACTGGGGGACCCAGAGAAGGATTTGCTCCAAGCTGCTTTCACTGGTTCTATAAAACCTTCTCTTTCTAACCATAGAGGGCTAAAACGAAAAGGGATGGGGCCCAAATCTTCTTCATCTTATAGAGAGAGGTGGATGGGCTTATGATCTGAAGTAAGTTTGGGGAGGATTTTTGTGGTGATAATCTTCTTGCTTGTCATCAGAGCACCCTGAACCAAGAATCGATCCAGGCGAGCGGAGATATGTTCCTTTCCCACCCTGTTGTTGGTCCAAGTGTAGAGCCCTTTCGCTGGTATGAAATCAATGAGATCTCAGTCCTGGATGAGTCCTTCGACCATAGGGAGGAAGGGATCTCTACTGTGAGTGCCTCCCCTTTTTTCCTTGTATTTTAAAACAATGTTTAAGTCCCCAGCCAAAATGATATTATTGGGGGTGTGTTGCTCCAGGAAGGCTTTGAGGGAGGTCCAGCAATCTCTTTTTTCTAAGTATAAAACAGGAACATACAGATTAAAAAGGGAGAAGGATAACTTACTTGAGTTGTGCATTAATTCCGTGAAGATCCAGTGTTGAGTTTCATGAGAATTTTTCAGCTGGAAGAGATCCTCTGGCCAGAGAGTAGCGAGTCCTCCGGAAGAGCCTCTTGAGCTGACAGATTTTCCTGTATTTTTCTTCCATTTCTTTTGACTGATATCTAAGAGGGCTTTCCCCTCTATCTTTGTCTCTTGGAGCAAGAGGATATCTGAGGGCTCCATCTTGAGTAGATCTTTGATCGCTTCAGCTTTCGAGGGATTACCCAGGCCTCTGCAGTTCCAAGAGACGAGATGCATTATTTACCTGGGAAATGGAGGGAGCCTCCCTTGGAAGGCCTGGTCCTTGTATTTCTTCCGATAGACATCTCAATGGTAGGCTGGCTTCCTTGAATTTTTTTCCTTTCGGCCTCCTCTTCCCTTTCTTCTCTGCGAGATTTCCTTCCAACTTTTTTGATGGGTTGCTCAAAGGTCTCATCCTCCGAAGACCCTGAACTGTCGATAGGCTTTTTCCTTGTGACATCTGCATATGAGGGGTTCGAAGGGCTTCCTTGGGTGACCTCAGGGAGAATCTTTTCCCCCCCTTCTTGTGTACTAGATGGAGGGCCGGGCTGCTCAAGAGTTTCCTGATTTGTTGTAGCTGTGGTTTTCTGACTGTTTTCTTTTCCCTTTGGATCTTGGCTTTGGGTATGATTGGACCTGCTTGGAGCCTCTTTCAGGGGGCCTTTCCCGGAGCCCTTCCTGTTTGGTTTTTGGACTAGGGTCCATTGCTCTTCGTTCTGGCTCTCTGGATGATCTTCTGCCTTTTTCTTGCAGTGTTTGGCAAAATTCCCATAGCGATGGCAGTGTCTGCATTTGAATGGAAGCTGTTCGTAGTCCAGCTCTTGGACATGGGTCCATCCTGCGACTGTGAGGTTGATGGCTTCCGGTAAACCCTCCTCTAGGTCTACTTAGACACATATGCGGGCACAGGAATATTGATCTTTCCTTGGGGCTTGGTCGATGTATTTGCCTAAGGCGTTGCCTATGATCTGGAGGGACTTAGAATTCCAGCAGTGAAGGGGAAGATGGGGGAGGCGTACCCAGACCGGAACGGCAGAGGGAACATCTTGAGCTGGATTAAAATCAGGCGACCATTTATTGAGGTATAGACCTTGCGGCCCCATGAAGTAAGGGCCGTTCCTGAATATCAAGCTTCTGTCCTCTGCACTTTCGAAGACGAAGACGAAGAAACCTTTGCCGACGAAATAGCTTTTGACTCCCTCTTTGATAAGCGGCTTCCAGTTCCTTTGAGTCCACTCCTCCACCGACTTGGGAGAGGGCCAGAGGCCCATGAACTGGCCAATAAGGCCGCGCTCAGCTAAGTTAAGAGCAGCTTTACAGGTTTCTTCCTCAGGAAGGGCAACTGAGGGGATGGTGTCCATCTTCTTTACAAATTTCTGCTGGCTCAAAGAGGGAGGGCGCTTGTTGCATTGAGCCAACATTTCCTTGAAGGCAGAAACCTCCAGGGGGGGGGGGCAGATCCGGGCCCCCAGAGGGCTCCATGGCTGCGCGCAGCAGCAGCAGGACTGAGACCAGGGCGCAGCTGCCCAAAGGGCGCACGAAGGCTTGGGAGCCCTAACCCGGTAACTCGCAGAGATTCGCAGGCAGAGCAGCGCGCTGTAAAAAATTCGTTAACGTTTTTTTCCATATTAACACACAGATCATTCATTAATAAAACAGTAGATCAAATCCTTTTACCAATGGATATAATCCAAGAGAAATTAAGAGGGTGAGAACGCCCTCTAATCCGGCAAACTCAAATTTGCACAATATTCATACCATTCATCACAATTGACATCGGTTATTCAAATCTGCATTTACCATAACCAAAACAACGCATTCAATTATTGGAAATACAGCTTTTAAAATTCGAATCCTTTTTGGTTTCTTATGAAGCTCATGACTTCATATTCACTGGGCGCTCCCTTCCTTTCGTTGTTGTCAATCAACTACAGATCGATATTAAAACACCCATTCATTCGACCAATAGAATTTAACAATTTTCATGCCGAGATTAATAACTTATATGCGGAGCTGTATGCCGAACAATCAACCTTTATATATAATCTTCGATCTCACTTAGGTTCATAATCCATAACCACACCCAAATCAAGTGCGCACAATTCTACTCCCAATTTCAAAATTTAACCACACAATTTCTGAATCAATCCATGTAGTTCTAAAAAAAACACAGTCTTCACATTAACAATAAAAAAATACTTACAAACTTTTTCTTCTTGGCGAGATATTCAACAGTCGTGGCCCTTACAATTTGCCCAGAGGCTTACAGGCTTGGCTGTTCAAAACTTATTCTCAATCACTCTCACTCTCCAACTATTCAAGTCTACCTCTCCATTTTCCTTTGAGGCCTTCTAATTTATACAAATTAAAAATGCACTAAATTAAGTTCTATCCCTTTAAAATCTCAACAAATCCCTAAATCTCTCAACGTCCCTAAAAGATAGATTTTATCCCTAAAACTTAGAAACTAATTCCAACTTAGGCTCCATCATTAATTCTAAATTATCTTGAAACTAATTTCTCTCATGTTTCCAGTTGTTTGGAAACATTTACAAATTCTCACAAATAATTAATTAAAATATAATTAATCACTCAAAATAATATTAATATTTACATGAAATTTAATATTTCTTCAAAACATGAAACCCCCTAGCTTAAATAAATTACAAGGTGTTTTTCGGAGCTAATGCTCCTGCATCATTTTGTTGGTGCAACCATAAAAATTTTGCTGAAGCAGACATGAATTTTTTGTAGAGGTAAATTTTAGAGCACTTTCCAGACCTATCTTGGATACATTTTTTAGAAGTATTTGAAGTTTTTGATGGAGGCTTGAAGAAATATTGAAGTCACCTTAAGGGATTGAAGCAAACTGAGAGGGTTGGATCCCTAGAGGATCGGAGTTGTTGTACAAGGTTGGAGCTTGGATTTGTAGTTGAATATTAGAGTCCTCATTCAAGGTTCAAGCCTTGAAGGAGTTAAGGAATTTGTTGTACAAGTTGGAGCTTGGGTTTTTAGATTCCTCAAATTCATTAATAAAATTTTTTTCTTGTTGCACATCTTGTTTTTTGGTTTAATTAGTGATTTTAACTGGCATAATATAACAATTGTAAAGAAATATTGATTCAACCCCCCTCTCAATATTTCCAACACTAGCACACCTTACATTTTTTCCACCTTGTAATATTTTTATTGACATGCTAGAAGGAATTTTCACAATGCAATGTTATTGTTTGTAATCTGTTGTTTATGATAGAAGGAAATCTAACATGTGTTAGAGTTCCTTCACCTTGGAATGTTCTTACTAGCAATGTGCTTGTGCTTGTGTTAAAACGAAATATAGCATGCACTAGATTTCTTTTGGCATGCAATGTTGTTGTTGGTAGTATGCTTGTATTTGTGCTACATGTAAAGCTAACACTCGTTAAATTTCTTTCACCTTGCAATGTTGTTATTGGAAAAATTCTTGTGTTTGGGCTAGAAACTATGCTAGATTTCTTTTGCTTAGCAATATTGTTGTTCTCTATTTGGTTGTTTACGATAGAAGGAAATCTAGCACGTGTTAGATTTCATTCACCTTGGAAATGTTATTGGAAATGTGCTTGTGTTTGGGCTAGAAGTTGTGCTAGATTTTTTTTTCTCTACAATATTGTTGTTGTCAATTTGGTTGTTTATTATAAAAAGAAATCTAGCACGTGTTAGATTTCCTTCACCTTGGCAATGTGCTTGTGTTTGTGTTAGAAGGAAATATAACATGCGTTAGGTTTCTTTTGGCATGAAATGTTGTTGTTGGTAGTATGCTTGTATTTGTGCTACATGTAAATCTAACATGCATTAAATTTCTTTTACCTTGCACTGTTTTTATTGGAAATGTGCTTGTGTTTGTTATAGAAGTTGTTCTAGATATCTTTTTCCATGCAATGTTGTTGGAAATATGCTTTTGTTTACGTTGGAAGCAAATCTAACATGCTAGATTTCTTTCACCCTACAATGTTTTTGTGTGCTTGTGTTTTTGCTATGCGTAAATCTAACACGTGTTATATTTTCTTCACCTTGCAATGTTTTTATTGCCAACATGCTTCAATTTTGGCTCGAAATAAATCTAGCATGTGCTAGATTTCTTTTTCACTGCAATGTGGTTGTTGACAATATGCTTTTGTTTGCGCTAGAAATAAATCTATCTTGTGCTAGATTTCTTTTATCTAGAAATGTTGTAATGTGTTTGTGTTTGTGCTAGAAAGAAATGTAGCATACATTAGATTTCTTTCACCCTTCTATGAGTTTATTGACAATGTGTTTGTATATGCGTTAGAAGGAAATCTAGTGCACACTAGATTTCTTTTGCATTGCAATGTTGTTGTTGGCAATTCAATTGTTTGTGCTAGAAGGAAATCTACCACACCGGATTTATTTTGTCTTGCATAAGGTATTTTTGACAATATGCTTGTTTTTTCTAGAAGCAAATCGAATATGCGATATGTTTCTTTCACCCTACAATTTTGTTATGTGCTTTTGTTTGGGAGAGAAGGAAATCTAGCATCTGTTAGATTTCATTCACCTTGCAATGTTGTTATTGGTGACATGTTTGTGTTTGAGATAAAAGTACAAATAGCATGTTAGATCTAATTCACCTTGCAATATTGTGATTGGAAATATGCTTATGTTTGTGATAGGAGAAAATCTAGCATGATATAGATTTCATTTACCCTACAATATTGATGTTGCCAATATGTTTGTGTATGGTGGGAGGAATTCTAGCATGCACCTATTTTTTTTTGCAATGCAATAATGGTGTTAGAAATGTGCTTATGTTTGTAATAGAATAAAATCTAGTATGCAATAGATTTTTTTCACAATGCAATATTGTTGTTGGAAACCTACTTGTATTTGTGCTAGAATGAAATATAACCTGCATTGTATTTCTTTTGCAATGCAATATTGTTGGAAATGTACTTGTGCTTGTGCTAGAAGGAATTCTATCATGCATTGGATTTTGTTTTCACTACAATGTTATTGTTGGCAATGTGCTAGGAGTAAATGAAGCATAGGTTATATATCTTCAACCCTGCAATGTTGTTTTTGGCAATGTGATTTTGTTTGTGCTAGAAGAAACTCTAGAATGTGTAAGATTTCTTGTACTTTTCAATGTTTTTGTGAGTAACATGCTTCTATTTACGCTAGAAGCAGATTTAGAATGTGGTGGATTTCAAACGCCTTACAAAATTGTTGTTGGAAATGTGCTTGTGTTTGTGCTAGAAGTAAATCTAGCATGTGCTAGATTTATTTGACCATGTAACGTTGCTTCTAGCAATATGCTTATGTTTGTAGTAGAACGAATGATATTGATTTTTAGCTTTCATTTAATGTGCAATGTTGTTGTTCGAAATGGGATTCTACTTGTGATAGAAGGAAAGCTAGCACACATTATATTTCCTTCATAATGTAATGTTGTTATTAGAAATATGTATGTTGTTATGCTAGAAGGAAGGTTATAATGTGTTAAATTTCCTTCATCTTGCAATGTTATTGTTGAAAATGTGTTTGTGTTTGTGATAGAAGTAAATCTTGCATCCGTTGAATTTTTTTCGCAATGCAACATTATTGTTGGAAATGTGCTTGTATTTGTGTTAGGAGTTATAAAATGCACTAGATTTCTTTGTTCTTGTTCCAAAAGGAAAACTATCAAGATTTCACCCTCACCAAGGTTAGTGCTCTGAAATTATTCTTGGCAATGCATTTGTGATTATGTAAGAAGGATACCTAGTGATTACTAGCTTTCTTCTAAACACCATTACACTTATGCAACCAATGCTCTAGGGGTGACATTGTCTCAATAATCACAATGGTTAGAGTTATAGCTTTTGATGTTCCCTTTTATTGAATTTGGAACAATTTATGGAGATCAATGATAGTGCAAAAGAATTGTATATAGATATATGTTGTTGTTGGCACTACATTTGTGCTTGAGTTGGAAGGAAATATAATCATATAGTTTTCATTTTTGCACAAACACAAAAATCCAATCATAATTATTTGATCCATGGAGAATAATGTGATCTTTGTATAAGTTTGAAGTTTATGAATAAATGTATTATTGAGGTATACTAAATTTTGCTTCCAATGCAAATGTATGCAACTTTAAAGTATCAAGCATAATTTTTTAACATGTATTGTTTTTCTCTCTATTTTGTTGTATAGTTATGAACTTCCAAAAACAATTTCACTAATTTTTGGATGCATAATATAAGACTCTTCCTCATCAGCATAAAAATCTAGGAAAACTCAAATCTACACTTTTCGAGGACCTAAACTTAACATCTCTTTGTATCCATCCTCAATAGTATGTCCTTAATGTGCATAGGTAGGGAGTGCTAACATTGGAACTAAAGATTTGTAAAATGCAATTTCTTTTCTTTTAGAATAAAAATGAGAATGATCTAGTATTTACAATACCAAAACTTTTATTTGGAAGAAAACCTCTAGTTTGCCTTTTGATTATCAAGTTCAAACATCAAACATCCTCTCTAAGTGAATACAATTTCTCCTTTTCATGGCTTTTAGACATCTTATGTAGCATAAATCTCGGAAATTCTTAGATTTTACAATGGACCATGTTTTGGTTCTTCAACTTCTACAAATTTCTTATGATCATTATTCATACACAGGCTTTAAGACTACAAGTGTCATTTCTGAAGTTAAATAGGAACTTGGTGGTTTGATATGAGCTTATATTTTTCATTCAAAACTTTTATTTGGAAGAAAACCTCTATTTTGGCTTTTGATTATCAAGTTCAAACATCAAACATCCTCACTAAGTGAAAAAATAATTTCTCCTTTTCATGGCGCTTTTAGACATCTTATGTAGCATCAATCTTGGAATTTCTTAGATTTTACGATGGACCATGTTTTGGTTCTTCAACTTCTACAAATTTCTTATGATCATTATTCATCCACATGAATTAAGACTACAAGTGTCAAATCTGAAGTTAAATAGGAACTTGGTGGTTTGATATGAGCTTATATTTGTCATTCTATGACACTATCTACATCTCTCATTGCATGGTCTTCATATATGTTTTTTTTGTGTAATTTGCATGTAAAGTAATTTTTGGTAGTAAGCACTAGATGGTGGGGAACAATTTTTCATTACATACAATATGACTACCATACTTTTTAAATTATTGCATCTATGTTACTTTTTGAAAGTTGTGTGTTTTTGCGAAAATATAAAATCACACTTTACATGGTTCAGCCTTTTAATTACAATTTATGGTTTAATTGTTGTTACAGAATTGGTACAAGCTACAATGGAAAATATATCAAAAGGGGACTATGTTGATCTCCTTATTAATGATCAAGTTGTTGGGCTAGGAAGGGTCGAATCTACAGAGACTGGAACTTATTATGTCGGAGAAAGGGTTAATGCATGTTATGTTGCAATTTTGATAATTGATGTCACTCAACCACATTTGATTGAGGATGTTGATGAAGGGGACATACATCCATGGAAGATCAGGGATTTGAGGCACAACATAGGTAAATCAAAATATTGAATCATGTGTTCAAATGTTATTGATAGTATAATACTTTTTTTTTGAGTAAATACTAACCTTATTTACATTCGTTTATAGGTGCAAATGTTTCTTCTACATTTTCTATTGGAGAAAAGGTATATCTTCTGCAACATGGAGTGAAGGTTGGTGAGGGCTCCATATTCATATAGAGCTTGGGCATAAAGTGCATGGAAAGATGGTAAATAAAGGATGCATAGTGGTTAAAATTGAGAAGGTTTTAAAGCATGATGTTGCTCTACCACATCCAACAGGATTTGAGCATACACTAGAGGGTGCATTGGAATCATATGAGATTTGGCCAGAATCAGATTTGGAACCTCATTGTCATCATCATGCCATAAATATTCCCCAATATAGAGTTAAATTCATATGTAAAAAGGTTTCTCTTACACATGAATGCATGGTAACAAGCATGTGCATTGCCAAAGGAATGCTAGTTAATGTTTGCGAGGATGACATTGTTGAAGGTGAAACACTAGGAGAAATGGACTTTGGTGTTTTTTTGAAGGAGATAGATGGAAATTTTGAAATATGAAGAATTGGGGATAAGTCTATACATTTTTTGGTTAGATGGCCAATAAATAAGTTGGTGGACGACAAAGGTGTGATATTAAGGGTTAAGGAAAAGTTCAAGGAGCCAACCAAGGAAATGGTGTTATGGGATGTTATAGAAGACATAATTCCCTTAAACAAATGGGATGGGAATCTTTGTAATGAAAAATATATAAACTCAATTGATATGCATGTAACAAGGCCATATAAAAGGAATAAGCGAGTTATGGCTACAACAAAAATTGCAAAATGTCAAACAAATATAGATGAAGAGAAATAAATTCGACTTTTGGCAGTAGATGTATGTTTTACAAAATATTGTCTTCAACATGTGGATAGGAAGGCCATTGCAGGTGCTATAAGGGGTATGAGACAAATAAATAAAAATGGTATTAGGGAATTTGTCTTGAATTCACTCATGTAAAACACAGTCATGTCAAGGAGCCATGGCCATGTCCATGGCCTATGGCCTACCACCTATTTATAGAAATGTAAAGGACATGATATTTAATGGGAATATTATTTGTAAGAAAGCATGGTATAAAATACATAAGATTCCTCAAAGCACATTCTATAACTACCAACAATATTTCCAAAATGGACAGATCAAAGCTATTCATGGTAACACCAACACATGCAAAGCACGAGGACACACCATGGCAACCATAGAAATATTGCACAAAATTGTAATGGATAATTCATATTTTTCACCAAACCAAACACGTCAAGCTGAAGAAGATGGAACATTTTCTCCTTTAATATTTCTTCCTTCGACTTACACACAAAATTCTCTGTTAAAAGAGATCAATGAGGCTCTTCAGAAGCTCAATTACCCATCAATATCACAGTCAACAATGAGCAAGATATGGAATACTAAGTTTCGAGATGTGGCATTTTCAAAGAACAACAACTTCAGTAAATGCAGTGAATGTATTGTGTTGAAAGCACAGATGAAGTTAGAAACTACAAAAGAGATGGAAGAAAAGGCACGAGGTAGGTTGAAAAAACATAACAAGATTGTTATGTGTGGAATATATTACTACTATGCCCATAGAATTATGTCAGAGCGGTTTCTAAAGGAGTATTTGAGCATTATCCATGATAAAATGGATAAAACAAAGACTTCAATCCCAAGGCTACGGGTCAAATCAAAATCTATTGTAGGAACAAATTTAGGTGTGTCATTGATAGGTATGCTAACACATGGGCATAAAACAGGAGGTTTTGGTCATTTCTCCCTACCATTTGTACACATGGGATCGCAATTTACTATTACATCCCTTGCAAAGTTCTTAAGGGACCTTGAAGACCCACAAATTGATATGTATGGTGATCTACTTTATGAGAGTGGAATTTCAAGAAACCCACTTACAAATGCATTACTTGACACCTCTATTTGCTCAAAATGTCAAGTTTATAAGGATGATTTTATATCTGATGGAAGATAAAAGAGCCAAAATGTTGATTTTAAAGCTCTTCCTCCACATTTGTTGTTACAGTTGGAGGATGCAGCAAGTGATAAGAAGAATCACTATCTTTTCATGTTTTTATCACTTTTAACTGCACTTGGTGTCTTCATCACTATTGAGGTTGGATTCTTGCTTGTGGGGCACACCCATGAAGACATCTATGGAACCCACGGAAGAATGTCTTCCAACCTAAAAAGTAAAGATATATATTCTTTACTTGAAATGATGGATACATATCGCAAAATTGAAGAAAATCGAGTGTTTCCACCTACACTTATTGACAAGGTCTATGACTTTAAAAGTTTCCTTAATGGATACATCAAGGAGGGAAAAAATGCACTAGTTGGACATCTTAATGTTCAATACTTCCAATTTCTTGTACTCAAAGATATTCTAGTACTAAGGTACAAAAAATCCATTAGATATATTGAGTGGTCAGAACCAGTTTAGTTATGGAATATAGATGATGAATTTCAACCTATAATTCCCATAGGGAACCCAACTTTCCTAGATTCCAAAAAGAATGATGCCTATTTCAAAGAACTAAAGGAAGGGATAACATCATACATAAAAATGTGGAAAGACACTATTGGGAACAAAGATTCACCAATTGTTACAGAGGAATGGAAAAATAAAGTAGTGTATTGGGAAAGAGTACTCGATACATTAGATGGAATCTATAATGATCATAGAATAATAGATGGAAGTGATTCATCTTTTGAGGATTTCTGGCCCAAGACAAGGCACGTTGTTTATGTTGATCGTAATGCACTCCATGTAATCTCAAGTATTATGGATGAAGATTTTGATAATGAAATAGTTGAACTCGTATATGTTGGACCCAAATGCAACAAGCCAAAGCCAACATTCAATCCAAAGATTGATGTTCAGAAAGGAAAGATGTTGCTAGTTAGATCAGGAAATGAGGATGCAGGAGAGATGATTTGGATGGAAAAATCCATCTCAGATATATTTAGGGATAATGAAAGTGAGAATCTTCATGTAAAGGTTGATTGGTGGAAGCCTATTTCAGGGAAATACAATGGATATTTTTTAGAGAAATATTGGATACCAAATCCTGATGACATAGAACTTGGCTCTATTCCAATTAATAACATAGTTTGGGCATGGCTGCCAAAGAAAGAACATTGCAAGAAGACCAAGATAGATAAATATGGTTTAGAAGCTATTCTTGACCTACTTGGGCAAATATCTTAAGATTAGGTTTATATGATTCATGAATGTGATTTTTTTTTAAGGATCTTTTAATATGCATTTAGACACACTTTTCAATATTTGTTGTATATCAAATATTCTCTTCATATTATTTTTGGAGTTCAATGTAATCATGTGGTGATACAAATGACATGACTGTGCCATAAAATATTTAAGTTTTCAAAGCTTTTTTTGACCAGCATGACTTGTCACCATATCAAATATGCATAATCAAATTCAATAATGCACTTAAAAACAACATCTTCTAAACTTGGTCTATTAAAACAATAATGGAGTAGCTAATTAGTATTCTATTTAATATAAACCATTTAAACACTTAATGAAAAAATGTTAGACATTTGTAATAATGTTTGAAGTGATTTTTCCTTAATATTCCTTATTATAATTGATTTAAATCAAATTTGTTGTTTTGTTGCACTCTAATTTATAAAAAAAATGATTTTGATTATTGAACAACACAACTAGACTTATAAAATATTTCCTCTTATAGACTTTGAAGTGGTGCCAACATTGTACTAGTATAATAAATTTGTACTCAACATAGGAAAAGTAGTTAGTGTCAATTTAAAATGGTTAATAGTAGTAAGAAACACAATATTCATATATTGTTAAATAAATTTATAGGTAAGAATATTTTTACAAAACATATTATTCACGAGTCAAATTCAATACATAAATATAAATATTAATGATAATAGAAATAATGTAAGGAATCTAAGTTTTAGATGAATGTCAATATTTTCTTTTCAGTGTAATATCCTTAAACACTCCAGGAATAAAAACTAAACATTTGTAATAAATAGTTTAGTCAATTTTCTCTCTTTCCTCTTGGATTTGAAAATAATCAAATTGAATTACTTTGTTACTATTCTAATTCATGATTGATTTTGATAATTAAAATGATTAGTAATTGAGTCAAGAGGCGAGGCTCATTCTACAACCTAGTATGAGGGGATGTGTAAGTTCGACTATAGTTTTTTTTTTAAGGATCTATTAATATACATTCAGACACACTTTTCAATATTTTTTGTATATCAACTATTCTCTTCATATTATTTTGGAGTTTTATATCATTTAGTATTTCAATGTAATTATATTATTTAGTATTTCAATGTAATCACGTGGTGATACAAATGACATGAAAATGCCATAAAATATTTAAGTTTTCAAAGCTTTGTTTGAACAACATGACTTCTCACCATATCGAATATGCATAATCAAATTCAATAATGCACTTAAAAACAACATCTTCTAAACTTGGTCTATAAAAAAAATAGTTTTAACTTAGTTTTTGTTGTGTAACCAGCTCCAAAAAGAGAAGAAAAGAGATATCAACGCCTTAGAAATGAGCCACTTCGAGGGGGCAACCTCCAATAAATTACATAAATCAGCAATTCTTGGATGATACAATTTACAAAACCTCCTTTCTATATACAGGAGTCCATGGGGCCATAATGTAATCCTAGTGGGCCATAATGTAATCCTAGCCGACCTAACAACAATAATTTAAGGGCACAATAATAACAAAATGGGGGTTACAAGGGTACAATAATAAGGGTTACACTAACAACAATAAGGGACTATACTAGTAATATAAGGACCTAACATGCCCCTCTCCTTCAAAAAAGTGTTGTCCTCAACACTTGAGTAGCTCTAGGTGCTTCTGTATAAAATTCTCATCCTCCCATGTAGAATCTTCAGTGGGTAAGTTCTTCCACATGATGAGATACTCTGAAATTGATCGATTCCGTAGTTGTCGAGTTCTTGTTTCCGTGACCGCTTCCGGTTCCAATATGATTTTTCCTTCCTCATCAAGTTCTAGCAATATTGTTTGAACTGGAAGATTTTCACCTATAACCTTCTTTAAGCACGAAACATGGAAAATTGGATGTACTCGCGAAGAAGCAGGAAGCTCCAATTTGTATGCCATAGTACCAATCTTTTGCAACACCTTGTAAGGACCATAGTACTTTGGTGATAATTTATTATCCTTCTTAGCTTGCTTGAGGGACATTTGTTTGTATGGTTGTAGCCTTAAAAATACCCAATCTCCTACATCAAAACTTCTCTCGCTGCGATGTTGATCTGCCTGTTGTTTCATTCGATTTTGTGCCAAATTCAGGTTATCCTTTAAGAGTTGGAGAACTTCTTGCTGGTGCTCGATGTGATCTTCCACTGCTTGAACCTTCGAATTTTCCCTTAAAGATGATGTGATGGATGGTGGATGATATCCATAAAGTGCCATAAATGGGGTCATTTTTGCTGCGGTATGGAAGGAAGTGTTATACCACCATTCAGCGAGAGGTAACCACTTGACCCATTGTGTTTGTTTATCGGATACAAAACAACGAAGATATCCTTCCAAACATTTATTTACTATCTCAGTTTGACCATCAGATTGAGGATGATAAGATGAGCTATGAGCTAATTGAGTACCCAAACAAGAAAATAACTCCGTCCAAAAAATTTCAGTAAAAATGGGATCTCTGTCGCTCACAATAACCCTTGGGCTTCCATGTAGCTTTTGAATTCTGTCCATAAATGTAGTAGCAACTGTACTTGCTTTAAATGGATGAGATAATGCACAAAAGTGTGCATACTTAGTAAGTCTATCAACTACCACCATGATGACACTCTTTCCTTCGGACTTAGGTAAACCTGTGATAAAATCCATTGAAATCTCCTCCCAACATTGACTTGGAATGGATAAAGGTTGTAGAAGTCCCAGGGTCTTAATTGTTTCCACTTTATTCTGCTGGCAAACCAAACATTCCGCCACAAACTTTT
The DNA here is from genome assembly GCA_034641835.2 of Pinus albicaulis. Taxonomy (NCBI): domain Eukaryota; kingdom Viridiplantae; phylum Streptophyta; class Pinopsida; order Pinales; family Pinaceae; genus Pinus; species Pinus albicaulis. Next base: position 655,926,353 of record CM076572.1, read on the forward strand.
GAATATCAGATTTAAGGCCATCCCAAAAAAATTCTTTCTTCACCCTATGGTAAGTTTTTAAAAATCCCGAGTGTCCTCCTAAAGGAGAAGTGTGAAATTCGAGAAGAATATTTTGTTTTAGTTGGGAATTCTTACAAAGATATAAGCGATCTTTGTACCATAAGGAATCATTTTTCCAACTAAATGTATCAGATGTACTAGGATCTTGCTGCAACTTTTGAATGAGTGTCCATACATCTTTGTCCTTCTTCAATTCATCTCTTGCTTCGGTTATCCAATCTGGTTGGATAATAGAAATGGCACAAAGCAATGCTTCCACCTCTTCATTCTTTCTTGAGAGTGCATCTGCAACAACATTAAGATTTCCTTTTTTGTAGATTATTTAAAAGTCATAACCCAACATCTTTGTGACCCATTTTTGCTACTCTTCTGAAGATAGTCTTTGTTCCAAAAAGTGTTTAAGACTATCATGATCAGTTTTTACCTTGAAGTGTCTTCCCATTAGGTAAGTTCACCATTTCTTTAGTGCATGCGGTATTGCTAACATTTCCTTCTCATAAATAGGTTTCTGTAAATACTTTCCTTTGATTGGACGACTTTCAAAAGCAATGGGTCTTCCTTTCTGCATTAAAACTGCACCAATTCCATTTTCTGAGGCATCACATTCCACAATAAAGGTTTTTGTGAAGTCTGGCGTAGCTAAGACCGGTGCTAGGCACATTGCCTCTTTAAGATGTTCAAAGGCCTTAGTTGCTTCAGGAGTCCATCAAAATGCATCTTTCTTCAATAATGTTGTTAGAGGTGCTGCTATTCTCCCATAATTCTTAACAAACTTGCGATAATACCCTGTTAACCCGAGAAATCCTCGCAAATTCTTTATGGTTGTGGGAACTTTCCATTCCTTAATGGCTTTAATTTTGTTAGGGTCTACTTTAACACCCTCGTGAGATACAATATGACCCGGATATTCCACCTCTTGTACTCCAAAGAAACATTTGGATTTTTTTGCATATAATTGTTTCTCCTGCAATAGTTTGAGCACCCTGTCAACATATTCAACATGATCCTTCCAAGACCTGCTGTAGATTAGTATATCATCAAAAAATACTAGCACAAATTTTCTAAGGAAGGGTTTGAAAATGAAATTCATTAACCCTTGAAATGTAGAAGGTGCATTGGTAAGGCCAAAAGGCATGACCAAAAATTCATAATGACCCTCATGAGTTCGAAATGTTGTTTTTGGAATATCTTCGATCTTCATTCTAATTTGATGATATCCTGAACGAAGATCCAACTTGGTAAAATAAATTGCTCCATGTAATTCATCCAATAATTCATCAATCACAGGAATGGGAAATTTGTCTTTAATGGTGAGCTTATTGAGCTCCATATAATCCAGACACATTCGCCATGATCCATCCTTCTTTTGTACCAAAACTACAGGAGCAGAGAAAGAACTTTGACTAGGTTGAATTATACCCGCCTCTAACATTTCCGCAATCATACGTTCAATTTCGCTCTTTTGGAAGTAAGGATATCTATAAGGCCTGATGTTTGGAGGAACACTTCCTGGAATCAAATGAATAGCATGATCATGATCACGAAAATGTGGGAGTCCTTTGGGAGTTTCAAACACCTTGGAATGATTGTCCAAGACTTGTTGGAGATTTGCATAAATAGATGATTTTGATGTCGGAACTTCTAGTGAGCATAATTGTGCAATTACGCCTCGTTGTTCTTTCTTTAGAAGCTTTGTCATGACATTAGAGCTTATTATCCTTCCTGGCTTCCCTTCAATACCCCGTAATTCGAATTCCTTTCCTTATGAAAAAAATTTCAAGAAAAGTTCTTGAAAATTAAAAGCTATCGTCCCCAAAGATTGTAACCATTGTACTCCGAGTACAACATCAACACCTCCCATAGGAATGGAAAGCATTGGACTAGTCAATACATATTCCCCCATGGTTAGCTTAATATTATGGCATTTTCTAGAGAAATTTATAGTTCCTCCATTTGCAACCATCACTTGACATTCTGGTGCTGGGTATAGGAAACAATTTAATTCCTTGGCTACCTTACAATGAATAAAATTATGGGTGCTACCTGAATCAATCAACACTATTACCTTTCTCTTCTTGATTTGTCCTTTTACTTGAGAGTTTGAGGAGTGGTAATTCCTGCGAGTGCATTACACGATATGGTTGGATTCATTTCTTCCTCTTCTGGGGCTGGTTCCTGTTGTATATCCTCTTCTTGTTCATTTTCTTCTTCCTCTTCACAATCTATGTAAAATAATTTCTTCTCAGCACACTTATGACCTTTAGTGTATTTTCTATCACAACTGTAGCAAAGCCCTTTTGCTCTTTTTCTTCCAATTGTTGTGGTGTCAACCTTGTAGGTTGTGGAAATCTAGGAGTAGCAACACTTCCCTCTTTATAGAAGTGAGTGGTAGGCTTCCTTGTCGCCATAATTTTACATTCAATTTTTCTTGCCAACTTGAATGCCTTCTCCAATGAATCAGGTTCCAAAATATGAACTTCATGTTGGATGTTATCCTTTAAAGTACCTATGAAGAGATCAATCCTGTGTTCCTCTGGAATATCAGTTACCCTTATATTCAATTTTTGGAAGTCCTCAATGTGCTGCCCCACTAAACCCTTTTGTTTGAAATTTATCAATTGGCTAAAGAAGGTGTTGCTCTTTGTATCCTCATAATGTGCTATCATTTCTTCCGTAAAAATCGACCAAGTGACAATTTTTTTATGGGAGCAAAGCCATCGATACCATACAAACGTATTTTGTTCTAAATGTAAAGTTGCAATGCGTACCTTTTGTGTGTTTTGCACATTATGGAGATCAAAATATTGCTCCATCTGTAGTATCCATGTTACAGGATCCTTTCCATCGAACTTCCTCATATCCATTTTTGGAATATGGTGGTTCTTCCCTCCAACAGTAGAGTTTATGAAATCATGATTAACATTTATTTTGTTCTCATCATGAGTTTCCTCTACTATCTTTTCACCATTAGGAAACATTTCTTGTATCAACTTTCCCAAACCTTCGATGTCTACTTTTAGATGTTTCTTCATGTTTTCCATGTTGTCTTTCATTTTTTCATCGATCTTAGCTTCCATGTCATCCATCTTAGCTTCCATGCCCACTTCCATGCCATCCATCTTAGCTTCCAAACCACTCATCTTAGCTTCCACGCCTTTCTTCAAACCATCCATCTTAGTTTCCACGCCCTTCTTCAAAACTTCCATTTCATTTTTTGTTGTTCTTTGCGAGAGCGAAATTTGTTGCACTTGATCTTGTAATTTTGATATGTCATGTTGCCATTCTTCGTCTTCATGAGTCATAGTAGAGCCTTCTAAAGGCTTAATGGGTGTTGAATTATTTTTAGGGGCCATTTTAGACTCCAATATTGATATATATTCTACAATAGGCCCTTGCAATCAATTCAACTTGATTCTTCAAACAAGACTTATGCAATTCGGAAAAAAAATACACACCTTTTACTTGCTTTGAGGAGCTCGATATTTAAATTGTATTATCTCTGTGATTGAAGATCTTCAATATTTGAAATTCTGCACTGAAGTAGCCCTCTGAATTATCTTTTGAATGCCACAGTTCTAACCTGATTTGGATTCTCCAAGACAAAGTTGTGTCCAATCTCCCACAATGACCTAATTATGGAATAGTTCAGTAGAGCGAATTTGTACGTCTTGCCACGTGTCACTGTTTCGTCTTTTGTCTCTGAAATTGATAGCTAAGAAACTACAGTCTATGTTCTTGCGACCACTTTTTACGTCACTCCAATCCGATGCCCAGAGAGAGATTTATTGAACTTTTCCCACGATCACCTCTTTGACATGCAATTCAGGAGCCTGAAAACGTACTACCTTCCATAGATCATATCTCCAAAAATATTGCGAACCAAGCTTTGAAATTTTTTGACGAATTTCCTTAGGATTTCTACTTCGCACCATACAAATTTCAGATTTTGAACCTTCGTAGAAAAAAAGTTATAGTGCAAATGCCACGATGACCTATTTAGGAGCCTGAAAAAAGACCTAACTTCCACAGATCATATCTCAGCAAATATTGTGAACCAGGCTCTGCAATTTTTAGAAAATATTCCTCAGGATTTCGGCTTCGCACCCTAAGACTTTCAGCTTCTGAAACTTCGTAGAAATTTTTTTATAGCGCAAATGCCACGATGACCTGTTTGGAGCAGCGAAACCCTAGAATCCAAAGCTCTGATACCAAATGTTGTGTAACCAGCTCCAAAAAGAGAAGAAAAGAGATATCAACGCTTTAGAAATGAGCCACTTCGAGGGGGAAACCTCCAATACATTACATAAATCAACAATTCTTGGATGATACAATTTACAAAACCTCCTTTCTATATATAGGAGTCCATGGGGCCATAATGTAATCCTAGTGGGCCACAATGTAATCCTAGCCAACCTAACAATAATAACTTAAGGGCACAATAATAACAAAATGGGGGTTACAAAGGTTCAATAATAAAAATAAGGGGGTTACATTAGCAATAATAAGGGACTATACTAGTGATATATGGACCTAACAGTTTTTAACACAAAAGTACAAATAATAAATAATAAATAAATTATACTACTACTCTCATTCAACATTTAAATTGATCGTAAAAAAATATTTTCTCATGTCAACTTTAAAATGGTTCAAACTTCCTACAATAGTATGTAATGATGATTATCATCCACTAAGACCAAATAATCTGGTATATAAGAAGCCATAAAGATATTACTATAAATTCTTAAGAATTTTATTGTTATGCTGAAAGAACATTAAAATAAGTGCTCCAAGATCATCATAATTTTGTTTAGTTAAAAGATCAAGAAGGTTGGTAGTGCCACAAATATTTGGAAATTTAAATTGACATATAAACACATATAACATATATTTCATTAAATTTGGAAGTATTATATTTCTAGATCAACGAAATACTTACAAATTTAATGAAATATGTGTTCATTGCCTTTTCCTCATATTACCTGTAAGTAAAATAATTTAAATCAACCATATATATATATATATATATATATATATATATATATATATATATTAAGGAAACGACATAAGAAATGCAATATATTTATCGCGGCTAAAATCAGTTCGGACCCCTGTGTAGTCTTGTCTTGCATAAGAATGTACGAACAAATCGTGCATGCCTATACCAAACTTGCTTAATTATGGAGTGGGGCGAAGAGTTGAATTTCCAACTGATGTCTACCATAGGACCGTAACATATAGTTGGTTGCAACTAGATATCTCCTTTTAAAAGGAAAATACCACTTGTTATGTGCTGGGACAAACCACAGTGTGCATCCTCAGAGTATCGAGAGGCTGCAACTTGGCAAGAATTGTGACTTATAGTGGTCGCAGTGTCGCAACTTATCCCTTCTGCCTTTGTCTACGAAGTGCAACTTAGTGACCTGAATGAGGATAGTGACCGATTGAAGTCACATAGTCGCAGTTCTTAAAAGGTCGCGAATTTTTTTTGTCCCTGAGGTTTGCGACTTTGCGACCTGTGGGTACCTGCAACTTGAACAGAGGTCGTAAGGTCACGTTTGGGATTGGGTTGCATCCACTGCTGCTGTAGAAAAAATGTGACTATGCGACCTGACAACCTAATGCTCTTTGGAGCCCCTTGCTTCCCATGCTGAAATTGAATATTAATCTACCTTGCAAGTGTCATCCCTTCCTTCCTCCACGATACCATCTCTGCACCTATAGCAGCACCCAAGAATGGTTCTCGCATGCTGATTCTTAGTGAGAGAGGAGTGTTTTTTTATGTTGGGATGCTGACCACTACTGCGGCGGAACTGAAATACCATTGATGGGGCTAGAAAATGACACGGGGGCCTAATCAGTGGTGTGGCGTAGGGGATCCCACTTACTCCAAGGATACACAACCATTGAGCATTATGTGCTGGTACACATATTCCATCACCTACGATGCTAAGAGGGAATCGTCCAATAGGTCGAATGCATAAGTGCATGCATTGGTCTTGGTGTGCTTGCATTGTGGTGTTCGAGCTCCATCTCGGAGAAAGGTCACGACATGCAATGCGCAACATCCCAATTCATCTATGCAGCACAAACTTCCTAACATCGGTTTCTCGGAGGATCTCCCACATATACCTGTATGTGCTTTAAAAAATCCCTTCATACGTCATTTCTACTGTTAATTGTAAAACAGTAACACACCACTGGACTTATTTTCTATTCTCGCCCTTAAGCATTTATTGGAAGTGCACCAGGCTTTCTAGTGATTAAACACGCGACCTTTAAATCTCATGAGTGTGCTGCTAGGGTCCTCCATAAGGTGGCATTTTATGGGGCTGGCTTTATGCCCAAAAACTGCTCCATAATGCGCAACCTAGAATGTGGTCTTTCATACGCGTGCGTAATGGGATAGCCTCCTTGGTTTGAAATATGGTTCAACATCCATTTCCCTTTGTGCTTGATATATGACTAACTGTCCAATCAGATAAAACTTGAAACTATTTGCTTAGTGAAAAATAAATAATTGGAAATATGTCTCACTTCCATGTAATGATGTGCATGTAAAAACGTCAAGACATTAATATGGGTGGCTAAAGTATGTCATCGAGCTTCATCTTTGACTTCTCTGGCATTCCTCGTTTTTTCGAGGCTACTTATTTTGGACCATGTTATATGTAGGCACACTGAGGTAAATCTTGGTATTCTTAAAATCATCCAAAAGAGGATTATAACCATGTTTTGTCCTTGTCTTGGATGGAAGACCAAACTCTACCATAAAATCAGCCATATCAATAATTGTTGACCGTCGTTTCTTGATTGGTTTGAGAGTTTTATCATTAATCAATTCACTGCCATCTTCCACATAGTAATGATCAATGCGTTCCAAGATCAAAATTCTGTTGGAAAGAATATGTCTGCATGTCCCTTAGCTTCAAGGTAGGAAACATAATATTCAGTGCAACAACCTTTCTTGCTTGAAACTAAGGGGGCCCTTTCACCATAGATTTTTATATCTGGTAGATAGCTGAAATATGATGCAAATAAAGACATATTTGGTAGTGCTTCATGCAAAACCTCTAATAGTTGCAGGCAACCTGTAGGAATCCAATCCCTTCATGATTTTGGAGCAATCCTTGAACAAATGATTCTTGCTGCTAAAAATGCTCTAGTGCCCCAGCCAGCATCAGCATGTTTCCTTTCGATAATTTCCATACACCCTTTAATTAGTGGATCTTGCAAGGGCTTGAATATCTCCGAGATGGAAGACTCATGCTACTTCCTCTCAAGCAGAACCTCCATCCAAGGAGAACTTTGAATTTTGCTATAGATAAGGCCATGTGGAAAATTTTCAAGAACCTCAAGCATTATAACCCAACATGGTTGTGCATTCACATTACCCCATCCACTTCTCTCAGTTGCATCCCGACATTTTACATGAAAGTGTTTTAAATGACTTTTCACTTCACCAACAGTCTCAACTTGTTTCCTTGCCAAAGCTAGACTAATTTTTATAGATCTTTGTCATCCGTCTTGACAATGTTTTCAAATGTAGCATTTTTTCTCATCCCTATATGGATAGGGTATGAAAGTGTCATGTTTCGCAACTGCACCCTTGTTGTTTTAGTTTCAGTTTCTTTCCCTCGGTGTGGTGATGAAATTGTTGGGTATATCATTTTGTGGGATTTCCCTGCATGAGACATTATAATATCCATTAGTTTGTAGTTACCTTTTAGAGAATGATGTCCCCAAATACTCTACATGGGACTATGAACTTGGTGGGGTACCCAAATAGAATGCCTCAATGATATATGGTGAACGTGCTTCTAATAGACATATGTTATATACACAAAATCTTCCATTCAAGTGTATGCGTGATGATACCCCCCCACACATGGCGTGGTTGCATCAAAAGCATATTATCGTGTTGATGAGAAGGTTTGCGAGGGGCTGGAATCAGGTCACAGGGATGTCACTGACTACAGGGTGGGTCAAAACCCTAATGGCTAAGCGAGCATAGGGGGACCCAAAATTTTGAATATACCCAAAATTTTGGGTGGTGTTGTAGCGGCTACAATAGGTTGGAGAAATAAAAGCTAGATAAGGCACTGGAAATATAGTTCTTGATAACCCGCAAGGGGCATATCATGCCCAATTAGAGCCATTGTTAGCATTGGTTTTGATTTCTTTGAAAATTTCCCTCTCTGTCATTTTATTTGGCCTCTAGCTCCTTATGCTTCATTTTTCCAAATGCTAAATTCCAACTCAAAGCAGTGCCGCCCCCCACAACCAACCTTTAATATATATCATATATTACAGATATGATATCATATATATTTTCTACACTTAACCATTCGAAAACACTTACCTTTCATCGCAATCTGCGTTTCACAGATCCAAACTCATACATATCACAATTTTCGTCTCCTAAAAATCCTCCGAAATGAGAATTGCGGGATTGCTGGGACCCATCATTTCCATTAGGTTCGCTTCATAAAATTTTGATATATGTTATAATTTTTTTACAATTTGATTTGGGTGGTTACTTACCTTTTTGCATCGCATGATCGCAACATTACTTACCTTTCCCATTCACCTCTGCCTTTTCCTTTTTCCTGATTGTGATATATAATGGGACCCACCTTTTCCCTGCCATGTCACCCTTTTCCCACCACCCATCGCACATCGAAATTAGCGATTTTATTATTAAAGATATCGCAAGTTAAGTATTTTATTTTTCGATGCGATGTAGTTGGGCAATGCGATAAGGTAAATCTACAAAATTGCGACATTGCGATCCGTCGTGTCTCCCTTTGCCACTCCATAACCCTGCCAATGCGATATAGTGGGACCCACCTTTCCCCACCACGTCACCCTTTCCCCACCGCCCATCGCACATTGCAATTGGAAATTTTTATGTTTATCGTTAAGTTGTCGCAAGTTAAGTTTTGTATGTTACGATGTGATATTTATAGGGCCTGCCGTTGCATCGCTTGTTCCCATCTGCATTAATTGTCTGACACCGTAACGCATGTTGTCAAAACCCCCACCGCTTCCTACTCCCACCCCTTACTACTGTTATCACTTAGTAATTTCTCCAGGTTCAAGAGAAATAGTCCGAGGTAACCACAAACCTAGTACTTCAAACTCTAGGATCTAGCCTTCCTAGAGTTCAGAGAGGGCTCTCTCTTTAAGATTTATCTTTGTTTTGATTTATAATATTAGGATAGCTATGAAAGTGCAATTTGGTTTTGGTTTAAAAGGTTTTGGTGGGGAAAAATCACTTGGAGGTAAAATAGAGAGAAATCTACTTGTCCATTGGGCTATGGAGTCTAAATCAAGCTAGCAGCACTAGAAATGAAGACCAAAAAGGTACAAATATATTTAAGGCAAGATAGATAACCCTCAGATATTTGGGAAATTTGTGTTTTGTGAGGTGGTATGATCGGGATAAAGGGCACTTAAGGGTCCTTTGATCTGGAAATTGGAAGTAGAAGGCAGAGGTCAAACGGGGAAGGAGCAATTAAGGGTTCCTTACAGTGGAAATCAGAAGAAAACATTAAAATGGAAACTATTTAAAGACAGGGAACACTTGAATAATCCTGTATTAATACTCCTAGTTACACATTCAGACAAAACAAACATAAAATGAATTCATAAAACTTAGAAAAGGAAACAGTGACAAGTAGGAACTCATCAGCTTATCACAGGGATCCTTAATTATGATGCCAGTCATCTTGTCCAGTTTGCTACTTCGAATTCAAACACACACGAGCCTCCAATTTCCAACAAAAATGTCTATAGTAATTCCAAAAATTTTATTCCACACAAAAATACTTCAAAGAGTGAAGTATCTATATAAATTCTAAACTAGAATATCTTGAAAAAATATCAAGATTGGTTTACAAATATCTCCAACTGTTTTACATAAATAGAACTTAAGTAAAGGACACTCAAAACTAATGCATCTATTTGGCACTATTTTTTATGGATAGGTGATGAAAAATAGGATAATTCAAATTTGATCTCAACTCTTAGTTGATGATGAGGCATCCAAGTCACTAACTGTTTCCTTTCTTTGTGCATTCTGCTCCAACAATTATGAAAACTTGGGGTCCAATGATACCTTTTTATTTCTAAATATGAAATAGATATGTAAAAAGTGAAAGAGGTTATTTTAGATGAATATGTTGGTGAGATAAACCTCTCTTTTTTCCCTAAAATTATGATCCATCTGTTCACAATAGGCTCTGTAAAAAGATGTGTAAAACATAGTTTTACAGAGTCTGAAAAATAGGATGTAGATATGTGCAGTTATCTCTCATTCTGTAAAAACTGTAAAAAAATTGAGCTACGTGTTTGTATATGAGTCACTTAGGAACAAAAACCTCCTTCACTTTTGTAATATGTATTTCGTATTGGCCACAATTTTCTCTGCAAAATGATGACCTAACAGGAATTTTCTGCAAAATGTGCTTTACAATATTGTTTAATATCTCCCAACCCATAATGGATGTTAGAGAAGTGAGAGAGGTTTTTGTATTTGGACATCGTAAGAACATAAACTTCATTCAGTTTTTTTAAATTCATCTTGGATTGGTAACAATAGTTTCTTCAAAACAATGACTTAAACAAGAAATTTATGCAAAAATGTTCCTTCTTGCTCTGTTTTCATCTTTTAACCTTTTTGTTCTTTTAACTGTTTTTACTTTCAATTTGGATAAAATTTATTGTTGTTGGTGAAAGTATTTTCATCTCTGTTAACCATTACTGAATATATTTTACTTTTATTGTTTTACCTTGACTGCTCTATAAATTCGTTTTAACTTTCAGTCTGACTTTTACTTGATACACTTTAACTCTGATGCTATTTGACTGTTTTGTTTTGACTGTCATTGTGAATTCTGATTTCAATTTTACCATTCACTGTGCATATTTCATCATTATGATCTCTCTCTCACTTGATTTTATTCTTTATTTGTATACAAACTGTTTGTTGAATGAAGCTTTTGAATTAAAATCTGAGAATTTGGAGAAAACAATTTTGTCAACTAGTATTGAAACTGTTGGCCCAATTTCATATTCTGACAATAACCTACAAAAATCAAACAATTTGTTAATGAAAAAGAGGTCGGAAATGAGGTGATTGAAGGCTTTTTTGAAAGACCTGTGGAATGATATATGTCTGTGGAGGTTTAACTCTATTTTTTTAGGCATTTTTGGGCTACTTCTGCAAGATTAGACTGTTTGTAGGAGTTTTTATATTAGACAGAGAGAAAACTGAGAAATTTAGGCTAAGGATGGCTTCTTTTGGGATTTTTTCTCAATTTGGTTTATCTGAGGATGCAAATTGGCCTAAAATAGAAAACAAGGGTTTTCTGAGTAGGTTTTGATTGAAAAAGGTATTTTTGGGATATATTCAGAAAATTTTAACCCTTTAGGTCTTTGAATTTGATCTTTAAACTTCAGAAATTGAAAATTTTGCTTCAAAAAGGTTCGCAGTAAGAAATAAGGTTTCCTAGAAAAATTAGCCAGGGTTTGACCTATTTTTGGTGTTTTTAGGAAATTTGGTTCAGTGAAATCTCTTAAAAAGGCCTGGTTTTATTACCGAAGGTTTAAAATTGAATTTACAGGCTTCAATATGTCGGAAAATACCTTAAGATGCAGGTATTCGACTTCATGAAGGTTTTTAGAGGACCTTGGTTGATTCTGAGGTCTGGTTCGGCTTACTGGAGCAACGAAATAGCTTGGTCAATATTTAATGGTGGAATTGCGGTCAAATTTAGAGTTTTTGGGTATAAATCAAGACTCAAGGCTTAAAAAGGCTTAACACAGTCGGGAGGAGATTTTTCGAAGTTGAAATGCATAAATAAACATTTAAAACAACCTTATCAAAGGTTTCAAATCATATATTTTTTATGCTTTTGCATTGAATGTAGGTCTTTTCGATGGCGGGAGGCGGTTTTAGTTTTGAAATCTAAACCAAACAGTGGTTATCGCATGCAATTTGAGTGGTAAGTGGTTTAACCTAAAACAGACGCGATCCAATAAAATATTTCCACGTTGCGGAGGGAGAAATCTGCAATAATGCCCATTTCGCATCCGATTTGGGTTTGGGTGAGCGATTGGTTTATGTGCACGATATCATTTTAGAGCTGTTGGATCTGGAGCTTGGGAGCGACGGGTTGTGATCTATTTTGGAAGGTGTGGCAAAGAAAAGGTGGGATCGGGGTTCTCTTATATGGGCCGACGGTTGAAATATGTTAAAAAAAATTGCAAATATGAACGAAATCAAAGGTTTTACATATGAAAAGTAGAGTTTATGCTTATGGTGTCAGGGTATAAGTATGTTTTAAAAGAACCTTTATAAAAATGGGTGCGGGTAAAGGTTTTATAAACATAACGTGGGGTTATGTATATACCTGGGGTTAATCTATATGAAGCGTGAGGCTTTATATATCGGGAATAATAAAAGGGGAAGGCTTTAGTTATGTGATAATAAACCTTAGCCTTGGGTTAAAAATTATGTGGGGAGGGATGAAAATCATGGTAAAGGGTGGACTTTGTGTGGGCATAGGTTTAAGTCTTTAAATCTTATAAAAATAACATATAATTTGATTCAAAACTTAGGATAAGAGTTTGATGAGCGAGGGAATATGTTTTGTTTTGAACATATGTATTGGCACAACTTTTATTTTATTATATAGTTTTAAGCCTATTTAAGGGTTTAATAACCATAGGGGGCGGGATATTTCATTAAGGTTAGTTTTAGACCAAAGGGCGCATTATTTGGGTTTTCATTTTAACATGTGGATAATATCTTTGGTCCAAAATATTTATAATAGTGGGTTTTAGGAGGTATTTTAGATAAAGGGAATTATATAAATGGGATAAGGTATTTTTAGGGAATTAATAGCATAAGTCAAAATTTAATATGATAAGGGGAAATGGAATACACAAAAATACACTAAATGACCAAGTAAAGTGAATAAATAAAGCAAAGCTTTTCATTTCATCATTTCACCAATTTACTTAGGATAAAGTATTTTTGAGGGTTTTTTTACGTTTCTAAGTTAATCAAATGGGGTTTTATGTTTCATTAAGTAAGAACGAATCTTTACTTATGAAAATGAGTTAAAATGTATGAATGAGGGATAAATAATGGTAAAGGGGATTTTAATCATAAGAACTTAACATTTTCTACTATCTAGTCATCTAGCCTTGGGTCCAGTCCCAACAAAATTTAGAGAAATGCTTTGAGCCTTTTTTACTGGTAGTATAGAATACTGAATACTTACAGGGGAAGGGAAATTAGTGATTTTTTCCTGGTGATGAATATTACATGCTTTTTCCCACTTCTTTCTACCTACCCAACATTACTCTAACATTTTTTCTTCCTTTTAGCAGATGCATTTAGGCTTGCAACCTTGAAACATTTATTATTTTGAAAGCATAAAATATCTAATGCTACCTTGTTTCATTCGAGGGCTCATATTAAACTGATGAGCTCCTCATTATTCTTTACCTATCTACTGATTTTTCAAGATTAAACTCTCTGACAAAACTTTATTCACTATCTAAAACATGGAAATTGAAAACATGACAAGTTAATTTTAAACAGTTTAACTCATCATGGATTATGGAATTTATTGACACTCTGCCATAATCACTTGCAAAAAGTAAAAAGTAGTGGAATTTGCACATGCACACTTTCATTTTTTATTTTCATATTTTTTATTTTGGGGTCTATATATTTTTAAGTCCTTTGATTTTTCTTTTAGGACTTTTTACCCTCATTTTTTATTTTTTATTATTTTATTTATTTATTTATTTTTTTTCAAAATATGGGAAAACAACTTGCAGAAAGCAAGGTATGTACATATTTACAAGACTATCAATAATCAATTCAAAATTATAAATCCTATATTTATACGACCCTAACAACGACTTCACATGGGGATGACATATCCTTGTGAGATGTCAAGAACACTGTCGACTAGTAGCCCGATCCTTTGAACCAATCCCAAACATGCATTTTATTTGTTATAAAATCTCTATGAATGAAACTCTTGAACTGAATTTAGTCCTTTTTCTACAAACTGAAATCTGATCTGAAACTAAAATAACATACTGCAATTCTCAAACCAAACTGATAGATCTTAAATATCTTTAGGATCTTCTCCTTGGCTTCAAATCTTAATTTATTATTACAAACTAGTTGAAAATTGAATACTGAAAAAATTCTTAGAGCTTTGAGCTTATTTTCACTCATCTACCTACTCTAATCTACTGTTAATTTTGTTGAATCGGGTAATACAAAAATGCCAATGAAGCCAGTCAAGTAGCTATAGAAATGAAGGGATAATTTGACTACTTGTCATCAAACTTGGAAGCATAACTTGATCATGTGTCTTCATAATCAAAGATATGATGTGTAATGGAAAATGCTGATATATTTGATCCTCATAGATAAAATATGTTTGCAGACTTGAGCTAAAAATAGTCTTCATATAATTTGCTATAGGATCATCAAAAGGATAATGTATGATTTGTGCTTCTAGGCCTTCGATGACCAATTGATTAGTTGTATTCTTAATATTAAACCTTGAAACTATTTCTTCAGCCTTGTGCTTGAAAGAATAACCATCCTCAATCTGCAAGTCAAAAGGTAGTACAATTTCCTCTTGCTTTGGAGAAGGAAGATTTTCCAAGAATTCTTTAGGATCTCGGAAATTATAAGACTGAATTTGAGAATGCAAAAGTTTAATGCCGTTTTCATATTTTCAAAAATTAACTCAAGAACACATATTTTAAGTTGAGGAGAACATTTTCTTGATTTCAAAATAAGAAATACAACTCTCAGAAAATCCCCATCAAGTTGAAATTCTAATAAGCCATCCCTTAATTCATTGGAAATATCATGAGATGAAAGGTTTACCACAGACCCTATCATCTTGTATCACCATTAATGACTTGGAATATGAATTTTTTGGTTATGGTGTTTCTTCTAAACTTTGAAGTTCTAGATCTTCGACAATGGAGTCACCAGGTGGATGATTTTAACCTTTGTATGTCTAATCACTGTCCACCATCATAGATTTGATCTGAACTTGTAAAATATTTCTGAAGAAAAGGTTAGTCCTCCCCAGTATGGTCGCCATTATGTTATCACTCAGTAATTTCTCCATGTTCAAGAGAAATAGTCCGAGGTAACCACAAACCTACTTCAAACTCTAGGATCTAGCCTTCCTAGGGTTCAGAGAGAGCTCTCTCTTTAAGATTTATCTTTGTTTTGATTTATAATATTAGGCTAGTTATGAAAGTGAAATTTGGTTTTGGTTTAAAAGGGTTTGGTGGGGAAAAATCACTTGGAGGTAAAATAGAGAGAAATCTACTTGTCCATTGAGCTATGGAGTCTAAATCAAGCTAGTAGCACTAGAAATCAAGACCAAAAAGGTACAATGTATTCAGGGCAAGATAGATAACCCTCAGAAATTTGGTAAAGTTGTTTTTTGTGAGGTGGTATGATCGGGATAAAGGGTACTTAAGGATCCTTTGATCCGGAAAATGGAAGTAGAAGGCAGAGGTCAAACGAGAGAAGGAGCAATTAAGGGTTCCTTGCACTGGAAATCAAAAGAAAGCATTAAAATGGAAACTAGTTAAAGATAGGGAGCACTTGACTAATCCTGTCGTAATACTCCTAGTTACACATTCAGACAGAACAAACATAAAATGAATGCATGAAACTTAGGAAAGGAAAAACTGACAAGTAGGAAGTACTTCACTCATCAACTTATCATAGGGAACTTGAATTATGATAACAGTCAGCTTGTCCAGTCTGCTACTTCGAATTAAAACACACAAGAGGCTCCAATTTCCAAAAAAAATGTCTATAGAAATTCCAACAATTTTATTCCACACAAAATACTTCAAAGAGTGAAGTATTTATACAAATTCTAAACTAGAATATCTTGAAAAAATATCAAGATTGGTTTACAAATATCTCTAACTGTTTTACATAAATAGAACTTAAGTAAAGGAAAATCAAAACTAATGCATCTATTTGGCACTATTTTTTTATGGATAGGTGATGACAAAGAGGATAATTCAAATTTTATCTCAACTCTTAGTTGATGATGAGGCATCCAAGTCACTTAACTGTTTCCTTTCTTTGTGCATTCTGCTCCAACAATTATGCAAACTTTGGGTCCAATGATATCTTTTTATTTCTCAAGAGGAAATAGATATGTAAAAAGTGAAAGAGGTTATTGTAGAAGAATATGATGGTGAGATAAACCTCTCTCTGTTCCCTAAAATTTTTCTCCATATGTTCATAATAGGCTCTGCAAAAAGATTTGTAAAACATAGTTTTACAGAATCTGAAAAATAGGCTGTAAAGATGCGCATGTATCTCTCATTCTGTAACAACTGTGAAAAAAGTGAGATAGGTTTTTGTAGATTAGTCTCTTATAAAAACCAACATCCTTCAGTGTTGTAAGACATATATATTTTTTAAGTCCTTTGATTTTTCTTTTAGGACTTTTTACCCTCTTTTTTTATTTTTGATTATTTTATTTTTTCAAAATATGGGAAAACAACTTGCAAAAAGCAAGGTATGTACATATTTACAAGACTATCAATAGTAAATTCAAAATTATGAATCCTATATTTATAGGACCCTAACACCTTCCATGTCATCTCACCTCCCATTGCAATTCGCAATCCATAAAACTTACCTTTTTTGTTTTATGATTAACTCCTCTGATTCCTGAATTGCGATATATCCCGTAGCCTATTCAACCTTGAGATCTTCCCCACTTCTTTAATCAATGAATCTTGTTTTATTTTGGCCCCCTTCTCCCATTCTGTCTTTAACATAGTTGGGGGGTCTGAAAAAGGTAGTATTATGATCTGAACCCACTGCAACATGTCTTCCTCTCATCATTTCACACCCCCCTTCATTCAAACTACTTACCGCTTACATACGCCCCCCCCCAAAAAAAAGAAAACCATTCTTCGCTTTGTGTTAATGACGCCGGCCCCACCATTTTATCCGCCATTTTATCCAAAAGGTTGTGGGTTTCCACCATTTAGAAGGAAAAAAAACAGAACTCCTCAAGAACATATCTCCATTAAAACTGCGCCACCATTACTCTCAGTACTAGCACTTTTCAACAAGGCACCAGATAACATTCAAGCAATAGTTGGAAGCATTACAGGAACCTCGAAAATAATTACTCAGGCATTTAAGATAATATCATCAGACTCTGTACACCTATAGTTTAGGATTAAAAACTACCACGTTCATAATGCTGTTATAATCAATAAATATCAGCCGAGTATTCTATAAAGTTTTCTTATTGTTGTAATAAATTAGAAATAGAAACTCCCTATTCCTTTGGATTGTAATAAAATCCCTTTCTATGGAGATATTCAAGAGTCTAGCCTTTTTGGAAAACCATTTTAAATCTATAAATACACAGTTTATAGATGTATAAAAGGATGGGGGGAGATGGTTGGTGGCACAGGGCCTAGTGCAATGGTCCTATTTATGATCCTCATGCTATTCCTGAAGCTTTTTATTGTTGAACACATAATACATTTTAGATTACTCTCTTGAGGATTCACAAATCATATGGCGTGTGTATTTTTTTTCTCCTATTTTTTCATATCTCATATCTTTTTTTTCAAACCTTTCTTAAGAATTCTACTTCATGTTCCTGTTAGTCTTATGATGAAGCTTCAAGGCATATTGATCTATTCTTGTAAGTGTTGTTTCAAGCATTTCTAATTCAATAAGTTTTGTTGATTATTCATGAGAATTCCTTGGGGTTGAATTAAATCCTATCTCATGTTTTTATAAGTCTTTTGATCTAGCAGACATATTGGTATTCTTTTGTAAGTCTTGACCCATCAAGATTTCCTGGTTCAAGATGTCATGTTAGTCAGAAGCATTCCTTGAAATAGGATTCTTAAAATGTAAAATGAGATTCTTGTAAGTATTTCTTAAAAATCCTTCTTTCATTAGGCTTTATAGGTCTGAAATTTGTGTCATTTTACCTCCTAGCAATGGTTTTATGTCCTACAGACCCACTGTATTTCTTTCATTCTTCTAACCATCAGGCTACAAACTCAATTTTTCTACCACATCATACACCAGTGCCCTCATATGTGTCAGAGCCTTTTATCTGTTCAACATTCCTTTCAGAGTGCTTGAGATCCAACCAAATTCCAAAAAACCCAATCAAATCATAAGAATAGCCCTAGAGCTTAAGTTGTGTCTGGTCAGGTGCTTGATCTAGTCCAAGTGATGATTCCAACACCAACACATGCAACTATTATTAGCAAATTATCAACTATCTGATTTATCACTCATTTTGAATTAAACCTAATTTAATTCATTGGACCTCTCACTAGCTCATCACTTAGTTAGAACTATTTAAAATAAGTTAACTCAATTAGTTGAGTTAACTCACTCTTGCACCCCACTGATGCATCAACAAAAATTGGACCTCCAAAATATTATAATCCCTCTACATGACTCATCTTAGACCCTCAACCCAAATTTCTTGAGCTAACTCAGTCATCTTGACTTAGTTAGATGATACAAGTTGTTATGAGATGAAATTGAAATTTATTGTCAAATTTATTTAAGGGAAAACTAAATTAGATGCACCACAGTCTGCACTCCTAGTGAATTAAAATTCCTCACCAGTGTGGGTGTAATTATTTTCCTTTCTAGTCGCTAATTTAACTGTTTCTTGTTGCAAACACTCCCTGTCAACAAGAAATGAATTCAATCTATCCAGATCTGGTACCTTTGGAATGTTTTGCATGCAACACTTCTCTAATGTTGTTTTCACCTGTAACTCCTACAACTGAATAGATGCCGAACAACTAAATCAATATAATGCATCTGTCATCAGATTCTTCTGACTCTTGCTAGCTATTGCACCTGTCTATTGGACTCTTTGTGCTGCTACTGACATCTGCATCTATTCCCTTTGCACTGCTGCCAACTATGATATGCACTCCAGTATTCGACATCTATCACTATGAATTTTGTCTTCCTAAAATCTCACTGAATCAATCCAACCGATCCTTCCTACAACTGTTGTACCATGGGCTCCTCATAGCCAGGTTCGATCCACGAGACACACCATCTCAATGGAACCTGCCCAAATTTTTTCTTGGGATTATATCTTCACATCGCCCCACGTCTCACCCAGAGGTATAGTCGCATGTACTCCCTCTACCCATATGGCTTGCAATTTCCCCTCCCAGAGGTCTCTGCTTGAGTGGACTCTTCCCCTCGGTCTCCTCTTTGCTTCTCCATTTGTGGCTGTTACATAACCTTCTGAGACTTCTTCTGAGGCTACATGTTATGAGATAATTTCTCCTTCTCAACCACCAAGTCATTAACCACTAATTTTCTCCTCAAAGCTTTGCATGCATCTGGTACCTCAAGAGCATACATGTTCTTGACTCTTACACCGATTTGTTTCACCCTTCCCGTGGAAATGTGTCTAAGGAACACCTTTCCTTTTCTAAATACGACATCATAGCCACAGTCTTCCAATACCTCTACAGAGTAAAGATTATTCCTTAGGCATGGAACATACAAAACATATTCCAATCTGAGAGGGGATCTAGACTCCCTCTGAAAGGTAACTGTACCTATGTTGGTCACATTATACCTCTCATCATATCCAAACTATATGTTCTGCTGGAGGTCCTTCTCCTCCAAGTGACTGAAGAGATATCTATTCCTCGTCATATGGAATGAGGCACCACTATGTAGACACCACATGCATCCCATTACAATGTTGTCCATGCATGTAATGAGAGTAAAATCAAGCTTGAACTATGAAGCTAGTGCTTCACTCGCTGCAACCACATGCTCTTTCTTTCTTGCCTTCTTCTGTGGACAATTCGTGGCATAGTTCATGTGCTTGTGACAGTGAAAACACTTGATCTTGGACAAGTATCTCTTGCCCTCTTCGCCTCGAGACTTCTTTCCCTTGGATTTATTTACTTTTCTGAATAATTCACAATCTTCTTCTTTATCAGTGATGGAGGTCCTGTCTCTGGTGCTCTGCCTTATTTCTTCTATTACTAAGTCGGTCCATAAACGCTCCCAGTCTGGTAGCTTCTCCTTCCAATTCATAGAGTCTTGGTAACTATGTTAGCTCTTGGGAAGGCCTAAAAGTGCTAGGCTCACCAAATCATCCTGGGCTATAGCCACACTGACACTTCCAATCTCATCTCGAAATTGAGTGAACTTCGCCAAGTATGTTGATACCATCTCGACCTCCTCCATCTTGATCCTTCTGAGCTTGTACTTTAGCGCCAACTTCCTGTGGTTGCTGATATTCTAAAACAAATTTGTCAAGGCCTTCCACATAGCATATGGAGTCATCTTCCCATGGATACTCAAGACAATATGATCTTAAACTCCCTCTAAAAATATCCTTCTCGCCTTTGCTACCTTCTTCTGCCATGCATCAAGAAGTTGGGCATATGCTGCTTCCAGCTTGGGAATATAATTATCTATGAATTCCTTCAACTCGTTTCCTCCAACACTGCCTCCATACCATCCTTTGATGCTATATAAGTTGAATTTAAATCGAGTGCATATTCGAGTCTCAAGCCATTGAAAGACATCTTGATCCACTGCTGGATCCTGAAGAATAAATCTGAAAATTTGAACCTGTTCAAGACAAACTCAATTTATTATCTTCTAATGTGATTCCTGGAGCTCTGATACCATGTAGAAAAATAACCAATGAGATTCAATCTGATATTGTGATGTACTAAAACAAGACAATGAATCCTTCTACGATATTTGCACAATATAAAACATGATCACTCAATCACATGCAAGTAAGAGAAATAAATTATCAATCGAAGGACACAAGATGTATATGGGGAAATAAAATGCTCAAAATAACTCTATATATATTGTGTATTAATTCAAGGAATCATGAAACAATACAATGCTTTCTCACTCTAAGAAAATCCTTCACTCTCCTGACTGTCTCACATTGATCCTGCTCAAAACTGGTTTACAATGCTCAAGAAAAATTGACAAGAACTTAGCCAATTCTTAGCCTCTGCTAAGCATAGATTTGCTCACACAATTCCTAGAGAATTACGTGCCTATTAAATATGAATAATTCCCTTCCTTTATTGCGCAATCCATCATGGAATCCCCATGAATTTATAATTGCACATGGGAAATTTTCTATAAATACAACTGATAGTTAGGTTCCCTTTAACCTTTGTCTCAATTGGGTCTTCCTTAGAACTGACATGCATGCAACTATTAATAGAAAATTATCAGTTATCTGATTGATCACTCATTGTGAATTAAATCTAATTTAATTCACTGGACCTCTCACTAGCTCATCACTCAGTTAGAACTTGTTAAACTGATTTTAACTAAATTAATTGAGTTAACTCATTCCTCCACCCCATTGATGCATCAACTGCAATTGGACCCCGAAAATATTAGAATCCCTCTACATGCCTCATATTGGACCCTAATCTCGAATTTCTTGAGCTAACTCATTCATATTGACTTAGTTAACTGATACAAGTTGTTATGAGATGGAATTACAATTTGTTGTCTAATCAATTTAAGTGAAAAATAAATTAGACGCCCCACATTCCTCACTCCTGGTGCATCAAAATTCCTCACCAGTGTGGGTGCAATTTTTGTTCTTTTTGGTTTCCAATTTCATCGTTTCTTGTTGCAAATTTCAACATTAAGTTATTAAGGATTATTGTGATTAGAGATTTAACTATCCTATATTAGGATATTTGAAAGAACATAAATCAATTCCATGGGGTTTTATTTGGGGAAACGACACACACACAAGTATGTATGTATAGAGATACACAAACACACACATGTATGCATGTGTAGAGATACACACACACATATGCATGTGTATATATACACAGTCACACAACAGACACACACACATGCCTCTCTCTCTCCCTATGTGTGTGTGTGTGTGTGTGTGTGCACAAATATAGATATACATCCACAAACATATGTATATGCATTTATGTTTCTTAAAATATATACATATATTATACATAAATACATCCATTTATGCATGCATCTATACATGTGTGTGTGTGTGTGTGTGCATGCCCATGTACATAAATATATTTATGCATTTGTGTTTATGTCTTTTTCCAAATAAAATCCCTTGGAACACCCCCCTCACTCTCCATAATATCCTAGTATAGGGTAGTTGGATTTTGTAGTACAACATATTAGATATCATTTTTAGTATTAATTTCTTATGTCATTAAACTATGACCATATCCATGAGAAGTAGTCTTAACTGACTAAATTTCTCATAATTTTAAATAGTCCACATAACATTCATTGCATCGGGTGATGCTTGCATGGATGAAGAAGTGGTATTTATACTAGAAAAATAAATAACATGGCAACAATAATCACCTTTGGGACTTTCACTCAGTAACCAAGACTTCCCATGAGGTCTCCCATTTGAAGAATACTCTATCTCAAGTAAGATTGACTGTGGTGTGTTCCCCACAATTAATCTCACTTAGCTTTCCATCCCATTTAAAAAAACTTAGCGAGTATGATGCCATATGAACTGTTCATTTAGATCTCCCTTCACTCTTTTCATTTAATTGAGAAGATTTTTTGGTGCACCATATTAGATATCATTTTCAGGATTGATTATGTAAAGTAAGTAATTAAACCGTGACCATATCCATGAGTATTTCTTTAAACTGACCAAATTTATGATTATTTTGAATAGTTCACATCATAAATTACATCGGGTGATGATTTTAGGGGTGAAGAGGTGATGCAACAACATCAAACCTAGGCAACCAATTTTTGAGTTAGGACCAAGGGGATCATGGAATTTCCAAAGGAAATTTTTTTCCCTCAAATGTAATATGTATATATTAGAAATAGTGGGGTTTTGATGTAATTACAAGTGTCTAGATTCTATAAGAATCTAGGTTGTTAGTCTTTTTTTATTTAGTTAGTGTTATGGCCAAGTGGGCCTTTGTAAAAATAACATGTGTCAAGCTGAGGTGCTAGGAAGTTTTAGGTTTATGGGACAAATGTTCCATTTTTCTTGTTCTGTTAGGATATATTCTAACTAGTACCAGCTAAACACATATGCACAATTAGTGCTCAATTAAGCCTAGGAGGACAATAGAGCTCAAGGAGCTTAGAGAAAGGTAGCCCAAGAAAGGGGCATGAGAGCCTGTAGCAAAGAGGCCATGTAAATTCTCTGTAAATTTGTCTTTACCAGAATAATAAAATATATTGAACTATGGTTATGTGTATCTTGTATTTGTTTGGTTCATGTTTATTCATATAAGTTATTTATGTTACGGAAAATTGTGATATGATTTTTGATATTCCTCTTGGATAGAGTAAGGTTTAAAAGTTTAACATGAGAGAGAGATAGAGTGTGTAATTTAGGTAAAGTAGGCCCCACAAAGAATCTGGATCATAAAGCATAAGTAATGCGAGGATGTTGAACTCATTCTAATGAGCGAGAGAAATGTGGCTTGTAAGAATCAAGCTCTCTACCTTGTGTAGGGTGTGAACCAAAATCTCAATTCACTGAGATCGACATAGAAGAAGGAACCAGGATTGGGTCGCTATGTTTGTTGAAGGTCAGGTGTAAAAGTTGGCTTTGAATGCCACTTCCCTAGATCGAGAGTGAAGGCTTGCAAAGTCTAGCATAAGGTTCCATGACATTAGAACTATGAGTGTGTACCCCCCACCCTTTTCTTACGTCATAGGGGTAGCCCCTCCACAATCAATTAAGCCCATTGATTTCTTCCACCAATTCACCAAATTTCAATTTCTAGAGGGGAAAATTGTCAGGAATTGTAAGTGACACCCCCCCCCCCCCCTCTACTGACATCAAAGGCCATCCCCTTCATAGTTAACCCTTGTTTTCGATCTAAGCCTTTTATCATCGTCGTAGTTTATAGGGCCACGTCGGTAGAGACTTACACCATGTTTGGACTTTGGATCTATTTCTATGATCATGGGAATTGAATATAAAATGAGAGCTCTTAGTATTGAACCCATAGTCAGGTGGGCTAAGGCCCTGCAAGGCGATGGAGGAACAAGAGAAAGTTAGGAATTTGTGAGTCCCAAGAAGCGACATCATGTGGGGTTAGACCAGAGGTAAAGGCACAAAATCAACAAGTGAAAAATGTAGTGAGGATGGCTTCATCAAGTGGCATTAGAGTTAAAATTACGCTCCTTGGGGATTAATATATAAAGGAATTGATTAGAGGAGTTTTGTATCCAGCGAGAGAGGTGATTAAAAATATCTCTCATGAAGTGGAAGAAACACACATAGAGAAGACTTGAGGATAGTTGATGACAAAGCTAGTAGAGTACTATTGGAAGATAAGCCTGAGAACATTTTCATGCAAGGGAACCTGGGAAAGAACATAGGGAGAGATCAAGAATCTGAGACTCAAAACAGAGCAAGAGGATTTGGATCTATATTGGAGAAGTATTGGCTAAGGAGCAAAGTTGGGAAAGTTGTTCAAGCATGGAATGTAGAAATTTAAGAATCCTAGTATGAGGAGACCTGATAGGTAATCTAGTTTTTAAATTTTATTTCAAGTTTAGTAAAAAGTTAACAATTGCGGAGGTAGAAACAATGGAAGAATATATGGTGGTATTGATTGCAAATTAAAGAGATGTAATAGAGAACAAGTGATGTTCTCAAGGATAATGAAAAATTACACTTGTAGCAAAGAGGCTATAGAAAGACAAAGAAGTTGTTCCAATTGAGGTTAGAAAAGGAAGAGGACAGAGAAATTCCTTTAAACAAGTGAATAGAACGAAAAGAGTGAAACAACCAAAGGAGTAAAGGAATCTCGAGAGGTTGTAGAGGAGGTAAAATTGTGATACTAAAAGGAAAATCCCAAAGGAGAGAAGCTTGGAGAGGTGTATTGTGGAGGCCTATTTGTAGCTCATAGTGAGCATGGAGAAGCTCATGGAGAAAGAGAAAGAAATGGCCATTGATGGTCATGTTAAGGGTTTAGTTGAAGACCCTGAGAGGATGGAGATATATTCCAAATTTGATTGCATCAAAAGAAGAAAGATAAACCATGAGGAGTTTGATGAAGAGATGGCTAAGTTAAAAGAGAGGCTTAGTCTATTAAGAATGCTGCTAGAATAGAGGGAGAAGGGACGCCAGATATGTGGATGGGATTTGAAGAAAAAGGTCCAATTTCCTATTAGGTATATATATTCCAAGAAGCCGAGATACCTATTGAATTTTCAATTGAGAAATGGAGAACTCAAAGCAGCTGAGTCTGGAGAGGAGGAAGTTCAATATTGTGAACCAAAGCAAGGAACACTCCTTGGAGAAGAAGATAAGGAATAGGTTGAGGAGAGAATATCTGAGTGTCTCATGGACTACATGAAGATTCCACACCAAAAACAGGAGTTGTTGATAGAAAGTTTAGTGGCAGAGGCACAAAATGGGGCTAACAAGCCTTATAAGTTTGATATTGATGTTTTGTGTATGATTGCAGGTCACAAGTATGAAAAATAAGTAAATTCATCTATATTTTTCATAAGGCTAATGGGAATGAAGGAATTATTGAAACAAAGAATTGGAGGAAGACAAAATTTAAAATATGTCAAACTAGAAGATGTAGAAACATTGTCTCCTAAAGGAAACCAAAATAAGGGCCATACACAATGAGAGAAATTGGTGATGGAGGTAGTCAAAGAGGCTAGATGGCATCATATTATCAAAAATAATAAACTATATGTGAATGTTGGATTTTCAGGTTAATATCCTTGATATATTGTCCAAAAGAAAGAAGAAGAGGTAGACAGGCATAACTAAGTTTGCGCAGTCAACCTTGCAGACAATTGACAAGGGAAACCATGAAAACAAACAAGAGCAACCATGCTGAAGGTGAATGGAATCTCTTAAATTTTTTTATAAAAGGGAGTGAAGGTGAGGTGGACAACCTCATAAAATGAGAGGAACAACATTCCAATACAATGTTGTTGAAATTTATGGAGGACTATTTTTAGTATCCACGACCTAAAGGATCTTGCACAAGGAGTGAAGACAAGGAGAATGAAGAGGCCCAGATTCCAAAACCATATAATTATTTCGATGGAAGGATTACTAATATTATGGATAAGTGTGTAGGCCAAGAAAAATGAGAGCTATCAACAGAAGAAGAGAAGAATGAGGATGAGACAAAATTGTCTCAAAAAAATGGCATCTTATTTCAAGAAGCCTATTAGGGGAATTTTGAGGTCTAAAATGGGCTTCGTAAGGAAATTATAAAATAACAGTGGAAATAAGAAAATAAGATTTGATTACATCATCAAATTTAAGAGGGAAAAAATAAAAAATTACTTTTTCAACTCGTATTGATCAGGAGCTCAACTCCGAGCTATGGAAAAAGCTCAAAATTGAAAGTGTTCAAAATCACTTGCAACTTGAACGACCGGATAGGCCTCTGCGATACGATCCTGACGCTATGAATGGAACTCAAATCTGACACTGTATGTGAAAGTTATTCAAGTTTGAAAATTCACAATTTTAGGCAAAACACTAGTTTGACCAGGTTTGACTTCCAAATTTGAAAAATTAAAAAAGGAATATTCCTCAAAATATTCCCTAGAATATTCCACCTGGGTCAATTCTACAGTGACAAGTGGCATTCACGCATTGGTTGTTGGTTTGACTTGTTGTTATTTTGACCAATTACGGGCTGCCACGTGGGAGGCCCGGAGGTCACCACTTGGCCCCCAGGTCGTGACAAATCTGGCATATTAAATTTTTTTTTAAGTCCACATGATTTGAACCGATGATCTATCGGATGCCAGCGCAGAGGCCCGAATGGGCGGGCTACGCATTAATTCTTATTAAAAAAACATTTGAACTTTTATTTATGGTTTAAATTAAAGTTCATTGGGCAGCAAAGGGGGCCAGCCCCTGC
The DNA here is from genome assembly GCA_034641835.2 of Pinus albicaulis. Taxonomy (NCBI): domain Eukaryota; kingdom Viridiplantae; phylum Streptophyta; class Pinopsida; order Pinales; family Pinaceae; genus Pinus; species Pinus albicaulis. Next base: position 655,953,419 of record CM076572.1, read on the forward strand.
CACCTCGTGACCATACCCATACGACCAAGGCGTGAAGGACCGTGGCCTAAAGCCTAACTGCGACAGAATTGGGCGGTTAATATTTGCGAGTTGACCGGGCCATGTGGCCACTACTAAACCCGAAATCTGACGGTTTCATTTATGGTTAACTAACAAACATATTCCCTGGCGGGCAGGGCGGTGGTTTCATGTGACCCCGCCCCATACCCATTATATGCTATGGTTTATAAATCGTTAACTCCATGGTTATGACGGCGGTTAAGTCAGATTGCAATGTGACCACCCCACCTTAAAATTAAATGTTAGCGTACTGACTGCCAATAGTTTGGGGGTGGAGTCCGCCTGTTTTGTCAATTCCGCCAATTTTGGAGCGTTAACTCCAGTTTCTCCACATTAGGTGGATTTTGTTTAGGGGATATTGGGAAAATACTATTTTTGTCATAACTTTAATATGGTTGAACCTTTTTTGGATGATTTTTTTTTGATTTCAGGTATTCATAGGATTCTAGATCCATTGGAATAGGTTGCAGAGCCATTGGAGTTGATCTTCAACCACTTTTTCTTCAGGGAAGCAATGAGAGCCATCAGGGCCAAGAGGGAGTTGGAGCTATGTTGAGCTATGGTTAAGAATTTGAGATAAACAAAAAGTAATTTACAACTTTCTTCATCATTCCAGAGTCATTGGGATAGGTTCCATAGGTAGTAGAGGTGTTCTACAACCATTTTAGCTTCAGGGAAGCTTTTTGAGCCATTAGGGCCATTTTGGTAATAGAGCTGTATTGGGTTGTACATTTCTGTTTAAGGTGGATCAAATACCATTATCAGCTATTTTATACCTTCCGAACCTAATGGAAGAGGTTTTAGAACTATTTTAAAACTTTTAGAGCCCGAAAATCTTCAGGAGAGTTTTCAGGGCCACTGGGGCCATTTTGGGGTTGGAGCTGTTTTGAGTTGTACCTCTCTGTTTGAGGTGAAACAAAGATCATTTTCAGCTAATTTAGACCTTATAAACCTAATGGAAGAGTTTTTAGACCTGTTTGAGGACTTCTACAACCCGAAAAGCTTCAGAGGAGTTCAAAGAGCCATTAGGGCATTATTGAAGAAATCACTGTTTATGGTAATTCTTCATTGTATAGTGAATTTGGAAAGGCATTCTTAGCTTTTTCATGTCTTTTGAATCAGTATTTTCATTCATATTTGTCTATTGAGACACTTTTAAACTTGTATTATCATTTTGAAGCATTTTAATACAAGATGACAAGCTCATTTTGGGAGGCTTGATCCAACAAACGTAACCTAGGAGGGGTGAACTGGTCATCAAAAATTTGTGTCATGTTATGCTGAAGTTATCTTGCTATAAATTTCTGATTTAATATGTTAAACAAAAAATTAAATTAACTTGCCTTCACACATAAACTCATAAACAATTACGAAGAACACTTTGTTTTATGCAACAAGACATGGAGAATTTTGCACACATTTAATTAATGGAAATGGATACCTTGCACAAATTTTCAAGTACTTCCATTTTCAGATCAGATGGTACCAAAGCATAGGTTGATCTTATGTTGAGCATTTGTTTTTTTTCAAAAGGTGTAAAAACAATGTAAGAGATTTACTGTTTTATTGGTTGAAAAATGGTTTCTTGTATGAGTTTTCTTGAGTTGAAAAGGTAGATGTCGATAGCTAAGTATTGGAAAGGAAAAAAGAGTTGTAGGATATTTCCTTATCCCAAAGTACCTCAAGATTATGTTTGGAAAACAAACCCACTTGATCAGTGTTTGCTACAAAATCTATTGGATTTTGTGTTTTATGGTTGCTTGAATAAGAAGGGGTCTTTACTGACATTTGGTTAAAAGCTTGTCATTTGATTGAAAGCTTTGAGAAATTTTATTTGGAAGTTGCTTTTGTTAATTTGACCATTTACATAATTTCAACTTCTTATACAAGTGAATTTTCCTCCTTCACTAGATTCTTCAATGATGACATGAAGAATGAGTTCATTAAGGTGAAGGACATGGTGCAGATTCTCATTGAGGATCAAAGAGAAAGTTTTAAGCTTCATGCACAATTGTTGGCCATGAAGGAAGAGAAGGAAGAAATTATCCAAAGGTTGCATGACATGGAGAAACAACTCCTTCAAGCTCAAGAAGCTTTGTCCAAGAACAAGCGTGAGGAAGAGGTAAACCATTCCAACTTGTCTTCAATTTCCTCAATTGAAAAGTGTGTTGGTTATTTTGAAAAACATACAAGGGGTATAGGGTCCAAATTAATGTTTAAGATGGGCTACAATGAAGGAAAAGTTTTGGGCAAGCATGCAAAAGGCATGGTTGACCCTATTTCAGTTGTGGAGCGACCCAAGAATGTTGGTCCTGGTTATGTGCAATTGAATGGCGAAGACTCCAAATCCTTGAATGCATGTGATGCAAATTTAAAGAGAACCTTTATTCCAATTTCTTCTATGCATATATGTCAAAATTGTTTTAAGGATGATTGCCATTGTTTTAAGCCATCATTGCAGCAAGTAGAGGGTAATCGTGTCGCTTATGGCGAGCCTTCAAGTTCAAACAATTTTCAAGACAATAATTGTGATGAAAGTCTGAAAAGGAAAGTTGTCTCCTCTACTAGTTCATCATCTTTCGAAGACAAAAAGGATGGACATTCCATGCAGAAAAAGAGGTATAGTGACTCACATGATAAATTTGATTATGTTTCAGTAAAGAATGATAATTTTTCTTGTTCAAATGAAAGAAAGTTTTCTTGCACATTTTGTGGTGGAATTAACCATGTTGCTTCAAGATGCTGGTTGAAAAAGAAAGCACACAAGAAGCAGAAGAGGCAAAGAAAAATTTCTCATAAAGTGCTTAAGAGTTGCACATTTTGTCAAAGGAAGGGACATGATGTCTCTCATTGTTGGACTTTGCATCCAACAAATCGTCCAAAGCACTTGCAGCTAGAGGACAAAAATTTTGGCGCAAGTGGATCTATGGAGTCCATTATCGATGTGGAAATGGAAGATTCACATGAAGGTGTATTGCAACTGTAAAAGACGCCATGGAGTTGGCTTGGTAGGAAGTGGATCAACTTCTTAATGCATTAAGTCATCTTCAATTTTTACATGCAAATTTCAGATTGGCATGCATGTATTTCAGTTGAAAAGTTTGATGCAAGATTGCATGTAAAAGCAGTTTCAGTTGATGGAATTTCTTTGTTGTTGCAAAAATTCACCATGGCGGTGTAAATGATGAGTATGATACTCAATTATATTGCAGCAATGTCTTTTAGTTCAGCTCTTAGTCACCCACATGTTTTTGGGATGATGTACTTGATGGTATTTGAAAAGAAGAGTTGAAGTTGCACATGTACATAGAGGTTGTATGTGTAAATAGCGAACTGTATATAGTTCATTGTACATGATACATACACATTTGTTTGTCAAGATGTATCTTGTTGTTTGTCGACTTGTGTCGATTGTGTCACACATGTTTCTTGACTTGTGTCGATTATGTCACACATGTTTATCGACTTGTGTCGATTGTGTTACACATGATTGTCGACTTGTGTCGATTGTGGGCACACTTTTTACATTGATGGTTGTGTCAATTGTATAGAAAATTTCATTGTAAACTTGTTGTTGATGTCATATGTTGCACAAGGTGCCTTTGGTGTCTATTGGTGTAGAGAACGAAGTGTCACTGCAAAGCAGTGTAAGATTCCATGAGATGGAAAGGCATGTAGGAAAAGAGGGCACAAATTTCAGCGAGGTTCATTGCTGGTTTTAGAATGGAAAATTGGTGTGGCGAGAAAACTTGGTCAGGATTCGGCACAAGTACATGGCTCATTCAGTAAAAATTCGCCATGTGAACAGTTGGCAATTCAAGAATTTTTTTTAAGGCTAAAGAGAAGAGGATGTTTTTATTCTCTCATTTTCTGTACTACAGATTAGTTTTAGAATTTCAGTGAGCTTTTGGGGTTCAAAAGCTTCTCATTTGGGAGGGGTGATTAGGACCTCAAGTCCGAGCTATGGAAAAAGCTCAAAATTGAAAGTTTTCAAAATCACTTGCAACCTAAACGACTAGATAGGCCTCAGCGATACGATCCTGACGCCGCGAACGACACTCAAATCCGACACTGTATGTGAAAGTTATTCAAGTTTGAAAATTCATAATTTCAGGCAAAAGACCAGTTTGACCAGGTTTGAATTCCAAATTTGAAAAATTAAAAAAGGAATATTCTTGGAATATTCCTCAAAATATTCCCTAAAATATTCCACCTGGGCCAATTCTGCAGTGACAAGTGGCATTCACGCATTGGTTGTTGGTTTGACTTGTTCTTATTTTGACCAATTACGAGCTACCACGTGGCAGGCTCGGAGGCCGCCACGTGGCCCCCGGGTCGTGACAAATTTGGCATATTAAAAATTTTGTTAAGTCTGCTTGAATTGAACTGACGACCTATCGGATGCCAGCGCAGAGGACCAATTGGGTGGGCTGCGTATTAGTTCTTATTAAACAAACATTTGAACTTTTATTTATCGTTTAAATTAAATTTCATTGGGCAGAAAAGGGGGCCAGCCCCTAAGGGCCAACCCCCGCCACCTCGTGACCATCCCATACGACCAAGGCATGAAGTACTGTGGCCTAAAGCCTAATCACGACAGGATTGGGCAGTTAATATTTGCGGGTTGACCAGGCCATGTGGCCATTACTGAACCCAACATCTGACGGTTTCATTTATGGTTAACTCACAAACATATTCCCCCGCGGTCAGGGCGGTGGTCCCATGCGACCCCGCCCCATACCCATTATATGCTACATTTTATAAACCGTTAACTCCATAGTTATGACGGCGGTTAAGTCAGATTGCAATGTGACCACCCCACCTTAAAATTAAATTTCAGCTTACTGACTGCCGACATTTTGGGGGCGGAGTCCTCCTGTTTTTTCAATTCCGCCAATTTTGGAGCGTTAACTCCAGTTTCTCCACATTTGGTGGAGTTTGTTTAGGGGATATTGGGCAAATACTGTTTTGGTCATAACTTTCAAATGGATGAACCTTTTTGGACAATTTTTTTTTTTTTAATTTTTTATTTTTTTTCAGGTATTAATAGGATTCTAGATCCATTGGAACAGGTTTTAGAGCCATTGGAGTTTATCTTCAGCCCCTGTTTCTTCAGGGAAGCAATGAGAGCCATCAGGGCTAAGAAGGAGTTTGAGCTGTGTTGAGCTATGGTTAACCATTTGAGATGAAAAAAAAGTCATTTTTGACTTTATTAAGAATTCTAGAGCCATTGGGATAGGTTCCAAAGGTATTAGAGGTGTTCTAGAACCATTTTAGCTTCAGGGAAGCTTTTTGAGCCATCAGGACCATTTTGGTAATAGAGCTGTATTGGGTTGTACCTTTCTTTTTAAGGTGAATCAAAGACCATTATCAGCTATTTTCCACCTTCTGAACCTAATGGAAGAGGTTTTAGAAAATTTTGAAGACTTTTAGAGCCCAGAAAGCTTCAGGAGAGTTTTCAGGGCCACTAAGGCCATTTTGGGGTTGGAGCTGTTTTGAGTTGTACCTCTCTGTTTGAAGTGAAAAAAAGATCATTTTCAGCTAATTTCGACCTTCTGAACCTAATGGAAGAGGTTTCATACCTTTTTGAGGACTTCTGCAGCCTAAAAAATCTTCATAGGAGTTCAAAGAGCCATCAGGGCATTATTGAAGAAATCAATGTTTATGGTAATTCTTCACTGTTTAGTGAATTTGGAAAGTCATTCTTAGTTTTTTCATGTCTTCTGAATCAGTATTTGCATTCATATTTTTCTATTGAGACACTTTTAAACTTGTATTAGCATTTTGAAGCATTTTAATACAAGAGTACAAGCTCATTTTGGGAGGCTTGATCCAGCAGACGTAGCCAAGGAGGGGTGAACTGCTTATCAAACATTTGTGTCATGTTATGCTAAAGTTATCTTGCTGTACATTTCTGATTTAATATGTTAAACAACAAATTAATTTAACTTGCCTTCACACATAAACTCATAAATAGTTACCAAGAACACTTTGTTTTATGCAACAAGACATGGAGAAATTTTCACACATTTAATTAATGGAAATGGATACCTTGCACACATTTTCAAGTACTTCCATTTTCAGACCACGTATTTTCAACTTATCTCCCAATTTTTTTACTCAAATTTCGAGCGGGAGTAATCGTTGGATGCAGAATTCAATTCCTCATCCAAGGAGTACCCATGTTGCATACTTTCGATGGGCCCCCGCTATAGAAATAATGAGAAATACATGAAAAATGTGATGTGAGTAAAAAATTTGGGAGATAAGTTGGAAATATGAGTTTAAAAAGTAGTTTTATTATTTTATTATTTTTTAATATTTTTACACTTTTACTTAAAAATTGGTGAATCATCCCCCATGGTTGACATCATCATATTGAATCATATTGGTTATTATAAAGTTTATTTTGGTTGTACATTTTTCTTAGGAGGCCCATTTTAGGCCTCAAAATTCCCCTAACGAAGGGTTGAACATTGTATTGAGGGAGCCTCAATAGTAGATGGATAATTCAAATGATAAATATCCTAAAGGAACTAGACAATTATGCATATGTTTGGTGCATGAGGAAATTTCCTTGAAGGACATACAAAGCTAAGGCATAAACCAAAATTTTAAAATGGAAGTTTATCTTCTAAGTGGCAATGGAGGTAGCATCAAAGTATGTTTTGTAGTCCCAAATTTATACATGTGGAGAGGAATTTATATGCGGTGTCTAGAGAATCGACTGTGAAATCAAAGAGAATTAGAATTAAAATATAGAAAGTACCATGATAGGAATCAAGTATCTTATGAAAAATCAAAATGATGAGGGAGAAATATGGGGGAAACTATGCAATCCTAGAATTGAGATAGAGAGACATACTATACAAAGTTGTAGGCTGCAAAACTATTCTAGAGGAAACATGAAGGAAGAATAATTTCAAGAGAGAAAATATGAGGGAAACTTCATGAGGGATAAGGGACAACATTCAATTACAATTTTGTAGTTCTTTGAGGATTGGCTGGGCAATCACAAGGTTGAAGGAGACTATATAGTGGATGCAACCAAGAAGAAAGAAGAGAATGAGATTCTTAAAGCATATTCATATTTTGATTATAATTTTCATAATGTAAATACGATTGAGATTTTGGAAGGAGGACAACAAATGATATTATAAGAAGGAAAAAGTGAGGAGCATGAGACAAGTATGTCTCATAAATTTGAAATTATATTTAATTTTAAACAAAGGAGGACAGAGTAGAAAACTATTTTGGAAAATAACTAATATCTTGCAAAAGGTAAACATGCACACATAAGGGAAAAAATTAAGGGGGACTATAAATTCACCCCTTGCACAAAAGATGTGAGTCCAAAGAAATCTGGGGGAAGACAATCAAGTTCCCTGAAAATCTCAAATATGTATGATGAGGGAGAATGGGAGTTGTGTGATAAGGTGGCAATTGTAACTATGGAGTTTTTGTAGATACTGCTACAAATAAGTAGTGCCAATAGTTTGGACAGATAAGAAAATAAGTTTTCCATTGAAATTGAGAAATTAAGGAGGCTAATGAAGTAGGTACCTAAGGAATGGTACAATAATGAAGAAGAGGAGACAACCAATACATAAATGCGGTTGGTTGAAAGAAATTACATCAAAAAAAGAAGAAGGAAAGAACAAAGCAGAACATGGGATCTTGGAAAAGTGGAGAAAATAATGGAACAATTGGGACAAACATGTGGACATCAATAATATAAGGTTTGATATCCAAGAGGACTACAACAATCCGAATTAAATGCCCAGGAATTCATGATAATTTTCAACTTTGGGAGTATGATGTAGGAGAATCAACCCTAGGAAACCCATTTTTGAGTTAGGCCCAAGGGGGTCAACAAATTTCCAAAGGGAAAGAATTTTCCCTCAAATATAATCTGTATAAATTAGAAATAATGGGGTTTTGAGGTAATTGCAAGTGTCTAGATTCTATAGGAATATCAACTATTAGTGTGTATTTTTTTTATTTGGTTTTATGGCCAAGTGGTCCTTTGTAAAAGTAACAAGTGTCAAGCCGAGGTGTTAGGAAGTTTTAGGTTGTTGGGACAAATGTCCCAATTGGATTGTTATGTTGGGATATTTTTTAACCATTAGGAGCTATAAATGTATGTATAATTAGATTTCAATTAGGTTTAGGAGGAGAGTAGAGCTCAAAGGGCTTAGAGAAAGGAATCGAAAGAAAGGGGCATGAGATCCTGTAGCAAAGAGGTTGTGCAAATTCTCTATAAATTTGTGTAGGTTTGAGTAAAATTCTTGAACTATGTTTGCATGTATATCATGTGTGGTTGGTTCTTGTTTACTAGTATGATCTCTTTGAGTTTTGTTTCAAAACAATGTGAGAAACTATTTTTAAGGTTCATCCTAGATAAGGGAAGGTATGATACTTTACCATGAGAGAGAGAGAGAGAGAGAGAGAGAGAGAGAGTGTCATGCGTAAAAACTATATTGTAAAGAATCAATAATGTGAGGACGTTGAATGCCTCCTAATGAGCGAGAGCAATGTGGCTCGTAAAAATGAAGATCTCTGCCTTAATGTTGATGGGTAGAAAAATTTCTCCTACAACAAGTGAGAATTGGCTCGACGAGGGTCTTAATTAGAAAACTATTCGTTTGGGATGGATATATTCTCTCCAAAACAAATTCCCAATTTCATATTCTATTCCAACCTAATTAAATGATAAAAAATAAACTAAATTAGGGAAAATATATGACATAATCAAATATTTACAATATACTATAAGCAAATTTACAACTTGCTGAGTGTGTTTAAGTGTTGCTTTAACAATTTTGAACACCAGGGGGTATGTAGAGGAATTCAACCATATGGAGTACTTGAAATGTATTACATATGTTTAGAAATGGCGATTTCCCTGACTTAAATGTTGGATCAACCAACCCATATTGGTTTTTGGCATCTATTTTAAGAGCTTATGAAGACAGAATATATATATATATATATATATATATATATATATATATATATATTTTTAATTTTATTTTCATGCAATCATGCAATCTATTTAATAAACAAATGAAATCTATTTCAAAAACAAGAGAAAACAACTTAAACTATCTTTTTCGAATATAACTAATTGAATGTCAGTTCGCTTAGAATGAGATGAGAATGAATCTCATTTAATTTAAACAATTCGACAGTACGATATACTTAATAGTTTAAAAAGAAACAACAAAAGTGCATTCTAACATTCAATTGATATCGATATAAATGAAAATGATAGATAAAAAATACTAGCAATGCCTTCAAACAAATTAAAAGTCATGCTATATATAAATCATAACATTTATAAATGCACCAATTCCCAAACGGCCCTAAAAAAATGATTGAAATATTATGATTAAAAATATCAATGTATTTAAGTGCAACAATTTACAACCCTTAATCCAATGTAAAGGGTTGTATAAATACAAAAATAAAATTAAGATATTATTTAATTTATAAATATATAAATTCTAAAGATTTTCTCACATGGAAATAACAATGAAACAAAATCCTATTGATTCATTACAATTCTCCTGTTATTTGGGTACACCATTTTAATTTTCTTCCTTCGTTTGTGTGATTTGCGCTGATACATTTGACAAGAATCTAGGAGCATTTTCTTTGATGTATTGGGAAAAATATGAAAACTTCTCAGATATCTGTGAAAGATAGATATGCATGAAATTTTTGAGACTGACCTGGCATCTAGACATGATGCTCTCGATGTATCTTTTCTTACCATTTTACTTAGATGACCATTTTGAAATAATTTCTTTATGTTTCGAGGGAAACTAAAAGAATCTTTGTATCTTTTGTGCATCCTAAATAATCACTTCCATGATTATCTATGCATAATTTGTCCTGTTTTCTTCTACTGTCACTTCATTTATTACCTCTAGTTGTGATTTTCTAAGAGCTTGAGGTTAAGGCATGGCAATTTCATCTGTAATATCAACCCTAGTGTCCCATACAACATTGAAAAGAGTAATGGCTTGATTGATCCTCTACTTAATTTATTTACAATTAGAATCCATTTAACCTACTGAAGCGCACATGAGATTTTTATAATTCTTGGATAATTTCTCAATTTTCTCCAAATTAAATTGTATTTCCCAATCAACAATCATACCAAATATCTGACTTATTATCTTTCCATCTTCGGTTAATCTATCAATCTTGTTAGTGAGGGATAACAATTATTGAAATAAAATTTCATTTTTATCCATTTGCTTGAAGAATTTAGTTTTTACCTCTTTGAGTTGTTCATTAACCTTTAAAGCATGTTCTTTAAAAACATTGATTCTTACAGTAGCCTCCTCGATATGCTTTGTTTGTTGTTCTAAGGACTTGATTTGTTTTTCATCTGTTGAGGAAATTTGTAAATTTATATCTTATTATTATTTAAGAATTATAATTTCATCACCCTAAAATTGTTTCAAAGACTCAATTTGTTGGGAATGTTTTTTATCTAACTCTGCCAATATGTCTCGCCAACCCTGTTCTAAATCTGATTTTTCCATACTGTTTTTTTCCTCCATTTATTGTATCTCTAGAGTGTATCCTTCTCTAAGAATTAAGACATGTTCTTGCCACTATTTTTCACCAAATAACTTACTCTTTTCCAATTCTTCTTCTATTTCCTTAAGTTTGTTCAAGTTTTTATCAAATTCTTTAGATAACTCCTCGATTTAGTTTTGAGTATAGGTCTCAAAAGCTCCTAATGCTAATGAAAATTATGGTGATTTCTCTTTAGGATTTCCTATAACATTAATTTTGAGACGGTTTCAATGGAATCATGCTTCCTTTTATTGGACCTCTTAACGACTGATTTTGTTTGGGAATTATAGTAATATTCACTTAAATAAAACACAATTTTAGCAACTGGATCTACTTCATAAATTCTTTTGAAAATTAAAGATGAAAAATAAATATTGATTGAAATGGGAGTCACTGATACCTCAGGAGAAATATCTTTCATAACATGTATTAATTAATTGCGAGTCTGTAAAATATTTTGAGCTGGCTCCTCCTGTATGCCTTCATAAAGTGTCACATATTTCATAATTGTTTGTGCAGAAAGATCTTGAATTGATAAAGTTGACGACAATGGATTTTCTTGAGTATCCTTAGTGATTTATTGAAAAATTGTTTGAAAATTTTCACGAGCATGAATCGACTCTTTATATTTCTCTACCTCAGAGGAATCAATTTCCATATGATCATCAGGCTAAATTATTTGAACAGGAGATTCAATATCTATGATAATTTTATCTTGAAGAGAAATGCCTTGTTCTTGAAATGCCATTTTCCGTGTACCCTAAGAATGTCTTGATTCTTCTATTTGACTGCTTTCTTAGTGAACATGATCTGTATCTATCGGAATGGAATAAACAAGTAACTTTGAAGGATTAAAAGCCTCATCATTGTCATCCTGTGTAGATTGATAACCAAAGTTTGAAGGAATACATGTGACATAAAAGCTAATACCCTAAAAAAGTTTCAATCTTCCAAGTGATGTATCAAAATTTACACTTCTCTACTTGAGGTAGTAGTCATATGTTTCCTCCCTGAACTTCTACAACTTGACATTTTCTTCCACGCTCATACGAGCATTGATGAAACTTGATCAAAATTATCATAATTGATAAAAACACAATAAAAAAGTTTTTTTTGATGAAGGTAAACTTTTGAAAATTTGATTAAGCTAAAATGATCAACAATAATATTCTTTATATCATGTTTGTAATGAGGAAGTGAATGTAACTAGATTTCCTATAGACTGTTTTCTTCTACCACAACATGCCCTCTGTCTTTCAATATCATCTAGCCAATTTTGATAGGAAAATTAGGCCATAATTTATTTTGCATTTTATGTAATAATTTGGTAACTCCATTAAAAGCAGTTTGATTTTCAATATCTCTGATTACTAATCTATATGGAATGAACCTTGGAAAGACATGAGGTCCTACTTCACTTCCATATATTTTTATGTAAAAAAAGTTCTCTTTAATGAACCAATCTCCAATTTGATATAGTGCAGATTGAAATTCCTTACTCACCCTAGTTGGTGTCCTTAAAAATAAAACCTCATGAAAATGAAGAAAAATATTGTCACATATATCATAATAATGATCCTTGTATTTACTTTCCACTATAAGAACATAAATTTTGAATTATTTTTTGATGGCTTAGAGAGTAATTCCATTCCATCAATGGGAAAGGAACTGATGCAATAACAAAATCCATAAGATATGCTCACATAAAGAAACCCTGTTCAAAACCTGGAAGGGAAACTAAAGATAGCTTAATTGCTTCTAAAATGTTTTGAGATAAAATATCAGCCCAATTAAACCTATTTACTATTTAAATATTCCATAAATAAGTGGAACCCATTCTACCTTGCAATGGTCATTATTTGATTCACCGTAAAAATCTTACAAGCATATTAATCCCAAATATTTGAGGGCTTTTGAAAAGTGATATTAGATAATATTTTCCAGTTTTGGTTTTAGCCCCTTGAGGATCATAAAGCCACTTCTTGATAACTAGGGTATAATCCCTATTCTTCTCACTGGGTACATTATTATGAAAATCATTCAAAAATTCTGTATCTAGAAGGATTTTAGGAGAATTAATGTTATAGCTAGACCTAAGAACTTCAAGTATCCAAGAAGCAATCCAATTTTTATTCATATCACCAATGGAGCAAGTTTGAACATGATCTTGAGAGATAATCCAATTTAGCATGTTGTAGTAAGAGAACATGACTGGCCTAGTAGAAATTTTATGCAACTCGGTCCTTTCAACTGCTTCGTATTCCACATATTTATCAAACGAGTTATCATATGAATTTTCAGGGTCATTCCATTCACTATTTTCAAAGAAATGATAGATTTCTTCACATGAAACTTTGAATATTGTGTTTTTTCCTTCTTTCCCATACTTTCACCTATAAATAACCCAGAAAGAATGATATAATATACTAGTTTAAAAAAATGAAAAGTTGAAATTCAAAATAAATATAGATTAATACCAACTAGAAAAAATAAAACTCTTGAATAACTGATAGCTCTTTCATAGAAAATTGAGAAGTTGAGCAGAAAGAGCAAAGGCTAATTTAGATGTAAAACTCAATTTACTGCATAGTAATGGTTTTTTGAAATAATAAACAAGTAACTTTTCAAAAATCTCATAGAGTTAAATGGTTTCTTGAAAAGAGTAAATATGTGATTTTTGAAAATCTCACGGAGTTAATAACCTATAAACACGTGAAGTGAAACCATTAAATATCAATAAATGAAACAATATATCACCAACAATGTGTCATATCAATGGAAAAGTACGCAAGCTAGTGTTTGAAACATATGGTTGTTTATTAAGTTAACGCTCAAACAAACACTGAGTAGTTGAGTGTCGAGTATCACAAGTATCAAACTTTATTGAAAACCTATAAAATAAAAAAGGGTGAAAATATATAAATTCATTGGAATACCTTAGAGGCTGGGATGATCGGCACTTAGGACGCCAAGATGATCGAGATGATCAGGACTTGGGCGGTCGGATGGACAAAAAATCAGGATGATTGAGTAACAAGTTGTAGCGCAAGTACCAACTTCCAACCCATTCAAACTAAAATAATATTTAGACTAAGACAATAACACTTTTATTACTTTAAGTATTTCACACGAATTTTTTTTCTTAAGTGATGTAGAAAAGAAAATAAATATTTTAAAGGGTTCCTATTTTTTAAAGTCCTTCGAGGGAAAATGGGGGGTTGTTGTATGCCTAAGAACAAATTGTGATACAATGTGAGAAAACATTATCTCTGCCGATACATATTTAAAATTCAAATAAATCTTAAAGATTTATGAATTTTATCTAAAATTATAATCAATTTGAAAATGCTTGGCATTTAGAAAATAACCTAAGAAGTCAAAAGAAGTACTCATAACATGCCTGCAATTTTAAAGAAGAGCCAAGTGTTGAAGTTAATTTATTATTTCAAGACATTATATCAACAATTTTTGAGCTTTTAATACTGAGTTTTGAATTTTGATACTATCAAAATAATTTCCAACATGTTTTCCTCTTCTCTCTTTTACTCGACATTTGTTTACTGCTCTCGAGCATCTATAACCCCTATGAAGATGCCTTAGTATCATAGAATAATTTACCCGCTTCCAGCAAACATCCACAGCCCCAACGAATTTCCTAACACTTCCCACATATCATTTTTGAAATGCTTTCAACTCCTTGATAATTTGACATCCTTTTGATATTGAATATGTGTATTTCTTTTGAAATCTTTTGGATATATAAGAAGTGGGGTGATATGAGAGTTAATTTAATTGAAGAATGCTTTGATGTATTAATAATTCTAACTCGATATTTTATTATTCATCAACAATAAAATAAAGTTGTTATTTTATGTGAAATTGAATGGAGCTCTCCTAAAAATATCAGTCAAGTATTTTCTCAACTAACGAAAGCTTTTAATAAATAAAGTAATATCAATCATAGAAGAATATATATAATAGATTTCCTTTAACATTTTGATCTATTTGAATAATAAATATTGTAATGATAAATATACATTACTCGACAAGTGTAACCTTTGTTGAAATTGTACAACAAAAATAAATTAAAAGATAAGCATTTACAAAGAAAAATAAAGAAATCATTTACAATGAATGAAAAAAAAGGAAACCGAATCCCTTTAGTAAATAACAGTCTATTTATATATGGTCCAATGTTTTTTCAGGAAAAATATATCTTCAAAATTACCATTCACAAACATATTTTCAACCTTGCCTTCTAATGTTTGTAGAACATAAATTAAAGGACCAAGCTTTGGAAATATTTGGAAAGGTCCAAGCCCTAAATGTTAGAATTTGGAATGTATTCCTTTTTCCTTACGACTCTTATCCCATTTGAGCACTAGATCACCAATGGAAAAATCCCTATCAGTGACTGAATGTTTATCAAACCATGCTTTAATGATTTAATGATGTTCATGGAATTTGGTTTTATTTTTTTGTCTCTCCTCCTCTAGTTTCAACATGGTATAAATTCTAACATCCATGTCTTTAATTGAATTTCAATTTATATTCTGAGCTAATTTCATGGATGGTAGGGAAATATTTTGTGGGAGGATGGCTTCCTTACCATAAACAAGGAAGTATGGGAAATTCCCTAATGATCTCTTAGGAGTAACTCTGTGAGCCCACAAATCATTGGGGATTTGATTATGCCATTTTCTTTAATGAATTTCAATAGTTTTTTTTAATATTTGGATTAGGTTCTTTTTGGTTAATTCGTGCAATCCATTACCCTAAGGATAATAATTAAAATTAAACTTTAATTTAATGCCCTTATCTAAACAACATTCAGCCATTTTGAGGGACGAAAAATAAGAAGAATTTTCAAATACAAAAGATGTAGGTTCACCAAACATATATAATATATAAATTTGAAGAAAATATATTACCTGTTCATCATAGACCTTTTTCAAAGAAATTTCTTAAAGCCACCTGGTGAAATAGTCAGTAGTAGTGAGAATATATTTATGAAATTTTGAGCCCACAGGGTGAAACCCAATTAACGATCACCTTGTTATGAAGTAATATGTAAAGCATGAGATCAAAGTTCAAATCCCCGTGGGTTAGGCCAACAAAAAAAAATATTTATCCAATTTTGATGAATATGGATTTTTCTCACCAATTATATCAAGATCCCATTGCTCAAAAGGGTCTTCAACTTGAACTAGTTGAAGAGGTAAAAATGACATTTTTTATTTAACATAGTCAACCAATAGTAACTGGCTTGAAGAATCTTTGTGCAGTAGTTTATCCACCAAATGCCCCCTTGCCAATCCATCATGAAGTTCAATCATGAATTTCTTGGCATCATATTTTTCTAAACAAAAAAGTGAAACGTTAGCATATTTTCTCCTAATAAGTACTCCAACAACAATTTGATATTTAAAACACTTTAATCTTAAAGCTTGTTTTTGTTTAGATGCTAAATTTCAGGTACAATTCCATTTATAAAAAAGTACCTAATTTCGTAGTACGAAGCGTTTGTTGGCACAAGAATATAGAGAATTTCCTCTTGGCTTACCTCAAATTCATTGTACAAACCTTTTTCTTGGTCAGATTGAGAACCCTCTGATTTGGTTGATAATCTGCAAATACCTTGTCATCTAATGATCTTAGATGGCTTTATTGCAAGGTTATACCCTTGGATTGTTGTCATCCAATTTGTTCTCTTTTCTCCCAAGTCCTTCTTCACCAACAAATTACACACAATAGGATGAGGAACAATAACTTTACCTTGTTACTTTAAAATTAACAGTCTAAAATGTTTGAAAAAATTGAAAATCGCATACGCTTGCTTATCAATGTCAGAATAATTTAATTCTACACCTTGGAACCCATAAATCATAAATGAAATTGGTATTTCAATACCTTCGAAACTCTTCTGAGTAAGGAAAACTACATAATACACATAAAAGGAAAACATATACAAGATAACATCATTTTCAAAATTTGTACTAATTAATGCTGGTGCAACAACAATAGCTTCTTTGATATTCTTAAAAGAGTCTTTTTTTGTAGTGCCCCATTTAAAGATATGATACTTTTTAATCATGTCTTGCAAAGGTTTGAAAATTTCCTCAAATCCATGGATGAATCTTATAATAAAATTGATCTTCCCTAAAAAGGTGTGCATAAAATTTTTATTATGAGGAAGATAAATTTGTAGAATGGCTTTTATTCCATTTGGACTAATTATAATTCTGGTTTTGGATATCACAAATCCCAATAGTTTACCCTCGATAACATCAAAGAAAGTTTTTTTTTAATTTAATGATATTCCATAATTATGACATCTATCAAATATTTTTCTTAAATGATTAACACGCTCTTCTCTTTTCTTAGAATAAACAATTATGTTATACAAATATACAACCATAAAATTATTGATGATTCCATTGAAAGCAATATCCATTGCTCATTGGAAATTTGCTCCTACATTAATTAAACCAAAGGGCATATTATGATATGAAAAAGTTCCCCATTTTGTTATAAAAGTTGTTTTGATTTGATATTCTAGTGCAACTAGAACTTGGTTATACCCAGAAAACCCATCAAGGAAAACATTTTCGATCCAACAATAGATTCTAAAATCTATTCCATAGGAGGAACAAGGTAATTATCTTTTTAAAATGATTTTAAGGTTGTGAAAATATATGAAATCCTTATGTCCCCATTTTTCTTCTGGTTTGGAACTAAATTTGATACCCATTATGAGTGCCTAATAAGAAAAATTATCTTAGCTTTTATTTTTTTTCTATTTCCTCTTTAAACTGAATATCAAGTGTAGGATGCATTTCCTGAGTTTTTTCTGAAATGGTTTCGAATATAGTTTGATCAGAATTACAAGTTGGATAGTTTTGGTATCATACACTTTTAAGTCATCATATATCCATGTGAAAATATATTTTATTCTTTAA
This sequence comes from Pinus albicaulis, assembly GCA_034641835.2. Lineage (NCBI taxonomy): Eukaryota > Viridiplantae > Streptophyta > Pinopsida > Pinales > Pinaceae > Pinus > Pinus albicaulis. The sequence goes on from CM076572.1 coordinate 655,971,031, forward strand.
ATAACTCAATAAATTTCGATCGTTTTGTAGGAGTACAATTGGTTCCCAGATTAACATCTTGTGGATCTTTTTGAGTTCCTAAATTTATAACTTTGTATTACATAGAAGAAATATTGGTTTTACAATTAGTACTCCCTTTGAAATTGTTTTTATAATCATATAAATTATCAAGATGAAATATATATTTAAGGATAGGATTTTGTGATTTAGATTCGTCTAGAGACTCTGAATTTCACTGGAAATTATGTTGTTATTCATCTATTATTAATCCATTAAAGGTCTCTTCCATTGTGAGGACATACTTTATTTGGTCATTGTTGATCATGATCATCTCCCGAGTAAAATTTCCATGGACCATCTGGTTTAAATCCTCTAATTCCTTTGCCTCGCCTTGCAAAGACCCTTAGCTTTCTATCGTTGTTTTCTCTTAGCTTCAAAATCGCATTTTAATGCCTAAGGTACGAATTTGGAAATATATCAGGGGTCCTAGCCCCTCTGGCCTCAGCCCTATTCATTATTGTTCTCCATGTAGCGCAGGAGCTAGACCACGAGCCAAATTAAAAGCGCTTACCTTCTGTGGCCGCCGGACGTGCTCTCGGCCGTCCGATCAAACACAAATCAATGCACCATAGCGCACTGTCTTTGTGGTCTCCGCGCCCTAAAAACCACTGTTCAAAACCAACCCGTTTTCCCCGCACTGCTTTTGAAGGACGGGCTTTTTCTCTCAAATGGCAGCGATTCCATTCAACGGGCGCCATGCGTCCTAGGCCACTGTTCCAATACCACCCCATTTCGTGCGTTAACGTTCGATCCCGGACGTGCACCGAAATTAACATGAACCGTCAAATCCTGAGGCCTTCATCCGATGGTGACCACTCTTCGAAGCTGCATGTGTTTTAAACCGAGCATATAATGCTTGTGGCCCACCATCACATCATCGCTCGACGCAGTTTAAACCATTGATCTCCTTTAAGGATCGTGCGACTCAGATCGTTTGTCTGCCTAGCCGTTGAATTGGTCCACCTCCACGTCGTCCTTTCCATATAAGTCTTTTGTATGCCCACCTGTCATCTACTTTCCCCTCCACCATTCACATATTCCGTTTATGTGTCATATTTCAATGTTCATATTATGTACCTCTGCCTCGTTCATTCATCGTCACTCCACTGTATTTTTCATTGCCACCCTTCATTTATCTGTCACCCTGCATCTCCTCATCATTTCACTCAGTCCACATCACCATTCTGTGGTCACTGCCGCATCCACCACCTTTGTGCCTCGTTTCTTTAACATGTTTGTGGGTTTTACAGGTTGTAGCGACGCGAAATCGCCATTAATCTCCGCCTCCATTACAGAAATCGAAGAGGTACTAGAGGATCAGTTTGCAGAGGTAGAGTATATGAAGAAAAGCCCCGTGCAGTTGCCGTGACATGGCTCTCATTAAAGAAGCCATGGTAAAAGTCTACTAAAACCCTCCGGAGCAATTTAAAACATAGATTTTCCACAGACGGAGCTATTAATGATACGACAAAGAGTATCCGTCAAAGAGCGAGGAATTCAACGTCTGGAGCCGAAGATTTTTAATAGCAATTCAACATTCAGAAGGAAAAGAGTAAAAGTGCATAAAAATCATATCCTCCAGGCTTAAATTCAATAGATTTTTCTCTCAGGAAAGTACAAAGTGTTACATATTTTATTCTTCATATCTTACCCCTGAAGAAATTTTCACCCATAGCATTTGCTTCATGAAGCCGGTAGCAGAGTACATATAGTACATCATGTTCACTCAACAGTATGGGCGCGAATGTTTCCGCCATTTTGTTCAAAATTAGGCAACTTTAATGTTTTCATCGACCTCATTTATTAGGGGATTTCAAGTTTCTCCTATAAGACTCCAGAAGAAACACATTGTAAGGGTTTCGGATTTTCATCAGAGAATTGTGCAGTGAAAGGCAATTTTGTATACATCTTGTAAAAACTCTTGTATGAAGGCTCAGTGCCCGTAGGGTTTCAGTGAGGAGGATTTCTATCTGTATTAGAGGATTTTGGTCTTTGGTATCCCACAGTATGTAATTCCCTTTAAGTGTTTAATACAACATTTCATTTTATCCATCTTCTTGTATCATGTACTAGAATGTGAGTGGCTCACTAATTTTAGGTAAGGATTTATCCTAGTTGATACCCATACTTGGATCAGTCAAGCGCTTTAAATATGGCTCAGGCATGATATACTATTTCATATCCATTTCATCCATCTTTCTGCTATATTAGTTGCTTTGGGAGGGTGCTTTTAAAATGCCATTGTCATGTATGGATTCTTAGATTGATAAGCCCATATATGGTTATGTTGTGTATCTGGGTATCAGACCTAAGTTAACTAATATCTTCTTATATCTCTTTCACTACATACACCTTATGATATTTTATTTCTATGGCATATTACTTGAATCAGCCCTCTTTACAGTAAATTGTCTCTTAATTGTCTGATGCTTTTGTGTTAGAGCTTTGCACTTTGTCCCTGCAAGATTACTTTCCCTGTGGCAGTTTCTGTGAGTTATGGTCCCATTTGAATCAATTTCCTTGTTTACAAGAGATAGCAGGAGAAGCTTTGGATTGACATCCAAGTTATATTATACGCTCCTTGCTATGATAAGATGTCCTAGGCACTGGTCTATGGCAACTCTAGGTTGTCTCTAGGAGTGACAATATATGTCGACAACATCTTTCTGGCACCGTTTCCAGGGATCGAATTTAAGAAAATCATTATCCTTGGGCCTCGAAAAATCATATTCACTCTCTAATTAGGTGAGCATAGAGAGTTCAAGAGTTGTATATCTCTCACCTTGGCGACTCCACTGTTGTTTATTTGATAAATCTATTCGTAGTCCTGGCTCCCTGTAAGCCACACTTGAGGTCACATACATCACAGTCAAAGACACCTTCAGTGTCTGACCCCGAAAAGATTATACATAGAAGAATTTGGAAAGAGAAGAGGTCAACCCGTGCTGAAATCCCTAAGTTTTCTGTAGAAGATTATCCAACTTCTTCTTCTCAAGAAGTTCTAGTAAAAAATATCGACTCCACTGTGGGAGACACAGAATATTATTCAGATAGCCCACCCAGGGGAAGTGCTAGGATTAAAGCTAATCTTCACCCTACTCCTGAGGTCGAAGAAGTTAAAGAGGTCACCGAAGTAGCTGCTGTTAACTGTGAACTGTTCCCATCTACACCTCAGGCTGATGTACAGTATATTCCTGTTGTTATCCACACTCCACTTCTGCCTCTTCCTCCCTTTGTACATTCGATTGTTTCAAAACCCCCACCTCCTCCAATGGCTAATGTTCCAGCTTTTTTTTTGAATAAATATGCTCCCCTAGCATTACCTCAAGTGTTGAATGATATGCCACAAGATTATTTGAAGATCCTGCCCAGATTCACTGGGGAAAATGAAATTGATGCTCAGAAACATCTTGAGACCTTCTGCTCTTTTGCAGAGAACTTTAATGTAGAACATTTAGATGTAGTCTTAAGACTATTTGTGCAATCTCTCGACGGTGAAGCCAGAAAATGGTTCAAAACATTAGGAAACCGTTCCGTAACCACTTGGGACTATATGGAAAATACCTTTCTCAGGAAATGGGGAGAAAAGAAAGATCATGGAAAGTGCCTTACTGAGTTCAATACACTTAAGAAGAAACATAATGAAGGGGTGTCAGAATTTATCAAGAGATTTAACAAGTTATATCTAAATCTTCTTGCTCATATGAAGCCTCATCAGAATGCTGCCAAAGTGGTTTTCATAGCGGCCTTTGACTCAGATTTTGGTTTCTCTCTCAGGGAAAGAAAGCCTGCCACTCTAGATGATGCTCAGTCAGATGCTCTTCAGTTGGAAGCAAATTTTGCCTCCACTGGAAAATTAAAAGGGAAAGTCGAACAGGATACCAGAAGAAGGGGTAAAGAGGAAGTATCTACTTCCAATCAGGATAAGGACTCAGATAGAATTGAAGAAATGAACAAAATGATTAAGAATCTTTCTAATAAACTAGTCAAGCTTGAATTGGAAACCAAGAATGCAGCCTCCAAGAATTTCCAGAATGCTCCAAACAGGGGTTACAATCCTCAGTATAGGAAGCCACCCCTGCAAATATTTCCAAGGGAAGAAAAGGACCAACAAGATCAAGTTCCACACCCATTATACTTGGAAGGCCCAGTAGATGACTCCACTGAAGATGCTACCTATGAACTGCAAGATGCAAATCTTTCTTTCTCTAACAATGATGAATTTGAATGCCCATTGCATGAAGAAGGTGAAGAGCTCAGAGACACACAAGATGCAGAAATTGATCATTATTGCAAACAGTTTAATGATTTCATGCAAGCACACTTCAACAGAAGATATGATCTTAGGTCTTCCAGGAAGAGAACTCGTACTCAAGATCAAGAAGAAGAGCCTCTCCAGAAGGAAGCACCTGCTCAAAAGGAATCAAAAGTGCAGAAAGTTACAGACAAAGGTAAGAGCCCTCTGAACAAACCTTTGCAGCCTAATGATCAAATTCCTTCTTCTTCAAAAGTTGTAGTCACTCCTAATGCTGAGTTTGTATCAAAAGAAGTTAAACCTTCAGCTGAAAATAAAGAGTTAAAAGAAGTTGCAATAGAAAATTCCCCTCTTTCTTTCAATTTGCAAAAGGAGCTTGAGAAAGTCAAAATCCCAGTTCCCCTGACCGAACTGTTGAAACAGCCTGTATATCAATCTCAAGTCACTTATTTATTGTTCCCTCCTGAAGCACCAATAGTTCCAGACAGTCTTAACCTTGAAGAAGAAAGACCCATGGTAGTTTTTGGCCCACATGTCGAGGAGATAGATCCCTCTTCTCCTCCTTTCTATGTGTCTCTAGTGATTCATGACCTGCTGCTACACAATTGTATGTTAGATTCTGGAGCTTCCCATAATCTTATGCCTCTGTCAGTCATGGAACAACTAGGACTACAAATCACATGCCCATACAAAGACCTCTATTCATTTGATTCCAAAAGAGTTAAATGTCTAGGGATGATCAAGGATTTGGTAGTCAATCTGGCCCAAATCCCAGCAAAAAGTGTAGTAATGGAAATTGTGGTGGCTGATATCCCAGCTCGCTGTGGCATGCTATTGTCAAGGTCCTGGGGAACGAAAATTGGTGGGTCACTCAAACTAGACTTAACATATGCCACTATTCCAGTTTTTGGTGGCCAAGAGAGGAGGTTATACAGAGAAACCTGATTTTTCAAGATGGTGACTAAGGCTGACAACTCAGAGAATTCGCCAGTCTACAGCAAGGAAGGATATTTCTCATGCTTGATGTTAGAAGAAGATTAAAATTATGCTCAGGAACCGTCCTTCTGCCAGATCAAGACTAAGCAGCCTTTAGGGAACCATGAAGCAGGAATTTGGACTTTACATTTTGATGGAGCAAATTCAAAAGAAGGTAATGGGGCTGGAGTATTATTAATCTCTCCTACAGGCAGATGGGTACCATTGTATTTTAAATTGGAATACGAAGCTACTAATATTGTAACTGAATATGAAGCACTGTTATTGGGATTGCAAATAGCCAGGAGCATGGGCATACAATGTTTAAAGGTCCTGGGAGATTCTGAGCTGGTGGTCAGACAAGTCAGAAATCAATGTCAAACTAAACATCCATGGCTGAGAGCTTATATAAATGAGGTTTAGGACATGGTGGAGAACTTCTTTTCAGCATTTAATATTCAGTTCATGCCTCGGGAGCATAATAGAATGGCAGATTCTCTTGATGTAGCTGCCAGTACATTTCGTACCCCTCAGAACCCTCTCTTGAGGTATGAAATCGAGGTACGTTATAGACCATCAATCCGAGATAATGTTAAACATTGGCAGGTATTTGAAGATGAGGAATAAATGAAGAGATTCCTAGAAACAGTGGGAGAATTCTCTAGCATGGAGATTGATGATTGTGAAGAAGATGAGGCTGAGAATGTTTCAGAAAATAAATGGGAGGAGAAAATGGCAGGAAGTAAAGTGCTGCAGTTGAAAGGAAATGTCATCCCTATAGGGTTGGTGCCTCTAGAAATATTATTTGATAAAAATGATGTCCCTTTCCAGCCTAGTAAAGTGGTAGAGGAAGATCAAGTGGAAGATCTGAATATGGGTACTAAGGTTGAGCCCAAAATTGTCAAATTATCCAAGAAGGTCTCAGAGGAATATAAGGAAAAATACTTGAAATTATTTCAGTCATACAAGGATGTATTTGCATGGTCCTATCAGGACCTTAAAGCTTTTGATATTAGTATAATGCAACATAAAATTCCTCTAAGGGAAGATGCAAAAACTTATAAGCAGAAGCTTAGATAGATAAATCCTCTGCTGCTTCCCTCCATTGAAAAAGAAATCAAGAAGCTGCTAAAGGCCAAAATAATTGTGCCATTAAGGTACTCAGAATGGGTTGCAAACTTGGTCCCTGTCCGAAAGAAAAATGGAGAAATAAGGCTATGTGTGGATTTCAGGAATTTAAACAGGGCATCTTTAAAAGATAATTATCCACTGCCCAAGATGGACCACATCCTGCAGAAAGTGGTTGGAGCCTCTAGAATGTCAATGATGGATGGTTTCTCCAGTTATAACCAGGTGGCTGTACTTCCGGAGGATCACAAGAAAACTGCTTTCACCACACCATGGGGTACATTCATGTATGCCAGGGTGCCTTTTGGACTGATTAATGCAGGGGCCACTTTTTAGAGGGCCATGGACATAGCCTTTTTTGGGGAGCAGGATAAATTTCTGGTGGTCTACCTAGATGATATCACAGTGTTTTCAAAGAATGACAATGAACACATCGAGCATTTAAGAAGAACCTTTGAAAAATGCAGAAGGTATGGCCTTTCTCTCAATCCCCAAAAGTATTTATTTTCATTAGAGGAAGGCAAACTTTTGGGGCATATTGTAACTAAAAATGGGGTAAGGATAGATCCCAAAAGAGTAGAGTTTATAAATAGCATCCCTCTCCCTAGAAATAAGAAGGAAGTGCAGATATTTTTAGGCCGTATAAATTTTCTGAGAAGATTTATTACTAACTATGCTGAGATAGTTAGGCATATAACAGATATGCTAAAGAAGAATAATGAGGTGAAATGGTCACAAGAATCACGGGAAGCCTTTGCTAGAATTAAAGCTGCATTTGCTGAAGCCCCTGTACTAGCTGGACCAGATTATACTAAACCATTTATGATCTTTTCTTTTGCTTCACCTCATACAGTAGCTGGAGTTTTGTTGC